>OX463844.1:34791777-35069046 GCA_949825065.1 Odontocerum albicorne
ATTAACGCAAAAATATTTTTCACCAGAAAGCAAAAGCAGTTTCTTGAACTGATTTAAATTTAATTTAGTTATTTAAATATTTCAATTGATTTGATTTTTTTTCTATACTTTTGACTAATCTAAGAAGTATAACGAGAAAGTGAAGCATATGGCATATTGAAATTTGAACCATCTCGATTAACTTTTCTCTCCGATGTGATGAGTCTGGTTTCAATTACATAAGTGAGAATATGTTTTATATTATTTTTAATGAAAATAAAAAATAATTAGAAATGAAATTTCAAACATTTCTCGACTGTTTTGTGTGGTTTATTTATATACACTGAATCGACAAAAAATATTCACTTTCACACTGTGGCATTATACACGAGATTTAAGTTCGGCTCTCGGCGATAAATAGGAAAGACAAACAATAGAAAAGACCTCCAGCAGTTGAATTGCCTTTATCAATCCTATAATGATAATTGTAGACAATACCTCGTATGTCTTTTTCCATCATACACATATAATGATGATGGTAGACAGTCCTTTGTATATCTTTTATCATCCTATAATATTGATTGTAGACAATCCCTCGTATGTATTTTTTGATCCTACGAGTATAATGATGATAGTAGGTAATCCTTCGTATGTCATTTATCATATTATAATACTTATAGTAGACAATCCCTCGTATGTATTTTTTAACCCCCCGGTCGAAGAGCGTCCTGTTTGCCCATCCTTTGCAGATGGATGACGCCTGTGTGTATCGCTTTTTATGTAAGCTGTCGCACTTCAGCCCTTGAGATATTAAGCTTGATGCTATTGGAGATCCATTTTCCAAGACGATCGATATGCGCGTGCACTGAGAAGAGTATGTGGTGTGTCAATGCATGACAGAATAAGAAATATAATTATTAAGGATTGATGTGCTCTGAAAACTTATTTATTAAATAGGTTGAAAAAGAACATGTTGAGGTGATTTAGATATTTTAAACGGATAGGTGACGAAAGACTGACTAAACAAATTTATAATGCGACCATAAGTGGGAGCCGTAGTAGAAGGTGTCCGAAAATATATGGTTAGACCAAATGAAAGATTTTTTTAAAGAAGGCAAGGTAAGGAGTAAGAGTAACAGAAGGAGTTGTATGAGAAGATGTATGGATGTGGAGGAGACGAAGAAAGTTTATTGTGATAGTAAAGTCTGGCACTCTGTCCTATCTGCCTTACCCCAACATGGATATGGAATTATTTATGTATGTAAATACTAAAACACAGCTGAAACATTCACAATTGTCTTGACCCTGGCAATATTGAATAAAATATCAACAGCTATTAAAGCGGTATATAAAAGAGGCGAGAGATGTGAAAGTCTAGCGTTCTCTTCTTTCTGCCTACCCCAATAGGAAGACGGCGTGATATATGTATGTATGTCTAATAGTTTCATTGTTTCGAATTCCAAGATTTTTCTGTATATTCCATGTACAGGGAAGTAAAAGTAACAGGCATTATTTTGAACTGCAGAGAAAAAAAGCATCTGTCTCCGATAGAGTATGGCAAAATTAAGGAAAATCTTTAAAAAATATTCCGTTTTGTTTCTGACTTTGTCCCTTTCCTCTTTGCCCTGCATCCGGGACCAACTGTACCCCTTGCACCCTCTTCGCTTCACCACTGTATTTAGAAAAATTATATTTAGAAATTAAATAAATTTTTAACTTGTGTTGATCAATAAGAACTGACCATATTCATAAAACAGTAAATTCTACATTAGCGCATTAGACAGCTATTAGACTCAAATTGACCATGCTTAGTTAAATGATAATTTGCACTCCTTAAATATTACACGCATTAGTAACTTTGATTTATTTATGTTTTCAGCTCGAAGAAAAGACCATCGAACTTGAGGGCACAAGAGCCCATGTGAGAATGCTCGAGGGCGGCGTCAGAGGAGTAGCAGTCACTCCGGGAAGCGGGGGAAGTGGTAGCAGTGGTAGTACCGGCCCCAGAAGCATGCGTGCCCTTCAGCCCTTGCCCCTGCACCTGCAGTCTGACGAGGAGGCGGAGCCAGATCCGGATCTGGAGCGCATCACCGAAACCCCGCGCAAGAGGCCGAGCAAAATCCCTCTCCCACCTTCCAAGCTGCCGATCGTGGGTCTTGCTCCTAAGCCTCCTACCGGGCGCTCCAAAGATACCCCTTCTTACCGATCTAGAAGTGGGGACTCCCTTGGAAGACCTAGTTCTGCACTATCATGGAGAAATAAAACTGACGGAATTTCGCTTACCGGCAGCAAAAGTGGCAACTCTATTTCATCCACCAAAAGTCCAGGTGGTGGAAGAAATTCAAGCTTTATAACGGTTAAGACTAACAGCAGAGACTCGCTGGGCAGAAGCCATAATTCAAAACCTAGCAAAGACTCGCTTACTGGAAAAGTGAGAAACAATGATTCCCTGTCTAGAATTAGGGACTCAGCATTGAGTAGCTCCACTTCTGTGATCTCAAAAGGCAGCAGGAAGGAATCAATCAGCCCTGGAACTCTTTCTAATGGGAAGAAGTCGGCTGTTCCGGTAAGAAGAGCGAGCAGTGGCTCCAATTCCAGGCTTCCTGAAGGGGACTCGAAGGTGCGCCCTCACAAACCTTCCATCTGGAGTCATTTTCTCTCCAAAATAATCGACAATTCACCTTCATAATTGTGGAATGTTTACCTTCTACATTCATACTATTGCCGAATTCAACCTTGCCTTTGATACGTTCAATTCCATCTCAAAATCCCTCCGATTTTTTATGAATTTTGAAAGCGAATTGGTTACCTGCATAATAAACTCTTGGTGGGAGAAAAATGTGTGTGTGTGATTACTAACAGCATCCATGATCAGTGTTTGTCATTGTTATCTACTCATGTTTTTTTGTCTCAGCACATTCCCATGTCATTTTGGGCACACTTATCTTCCGGTGAATAACAGCATTCAGGATCTTTCTGGTGATGTCCCCAGTGGTTGCTGGGTTCAGTGTGAGCTTGTCATCGATGAAGTTTGATACTCTGGTGGGCCGCTCAGTGTAGAGTTTGCTGCAGTACATAGCGCTCAGTCCACATCCCGCAGATGTTATTTGCCTTTAAATCCATTGTAAGTTTATGCTTGTTTTCTTTTCATTTTTGCTTTTGTTTTATTTTTCGCTGTTGCTTTACACCCCTTTTATTCGCAGTTTCGCAAACTTGCAGGATTTATAAGAATTTATTATTTTTTTTGTATTTTTCAAGTTTAATCACCTTTACTTCAAGCACCAGGTACAATTTCCAATTACTAAAAGAAGTTGGTTTTCCACTTTAGGAAAAAATATAGTAAATGTTAATATAAAAATGTATCATTTTAGTGTGGGTCTCTGCTAGTTTACTTGTAAAAGATATAACCTGAATGTACAAATACATACTTCAAATAATAATGTATATAAATCTTATATTCAATGGTTGTATTTTGTGAATGTATTGTGTCAATGGTTGTATTTTTATGAATATATTATGTTAACATAATGGTAGTATTTTATATGAATGTATTATGTCAGTGGTTGTTTATATGAATGCATTTACATTATTATGTCAATGTTTGTATTTTATATGAATGTGTTAAATTAAAATGTATTTAAGAAAATTGGCTTATTTTATTAAAAAAAATATTAGTAAAGTTAAAAGAAAATTCCCTCCACACAAAATGGAATTGTGTCGTGTATAGTAGACTTTTCTTATTTCCATATATTTAAATATTGTACATTAATCCAATCGTCATTTACTTAAACAATACCAAAATCTGGCTAAAAGTTGAATAAGAACTGCATATTAGTAACAACATTGGAAGTGAAACATGGATGTGGATAATTAATGCAAGGAGCCGAGAAAATGCATGCACTTAAAAGAATATGTGGTATAATAAGAAGTGGAAGTATTAAGGATGAATGCGGAAAACAACTGATGTGATAATTAGGATGACAAAGAGCATATTAAGGGGACTTGGATATGTTGAATGGATGGGTGATGAGTGAGAGTCATAGTAGAGGATGACTGAGAAATGTATGGTTGGACCAAGTAAAAAAAATTTTGAAAGAAGGAAAGTTAAACAGAAAGAACTGAATGAAAGGATATATGGATGTGGAGGAGGTGAAGGAAATATGTTGTGATATAAATATTTTATGCTTTGTCTTCTCTGCCTACCCCAACAGGGAAATTTGTAATGTATGTATAGAATCCAATCATCATTTGTAATTTATTTTAGAGTTCAACAAATAAAACAATTGGCTCCCACTATCCTTCATTTGGAGCCTTGCTCGATGAAAGCCCAAACAATTGGCTCCCACTATCCTTCATTTGGAACCTTGCTCGATCAAAGCCCAAACAATTGGCTCCCACTATCCTTCATTTGGAACCTTGCTCGATCAAAGCCCAAACAATTGGCTCCCACTATCCTTCATTTGGAACCTTGCTCGATCAAAGCCAAACAATTGGCTCCCACTATCCTTCATTTGGAACCTTGCTCGATCAAAGCCCAAACAATTGGCTCCCACTATCCTTCATTTGGAACCTTGCTCGATCAAAGCCAAACAATTGGCTCCCACTATCCTTCATTTGGAACCTTGCTCGATCAAAGCCCAATTCAATAATTCTAATAAAAATGAGTTAGTTAGTGATGGCTAATGGTTTAATTAACATTTTTATTTTATACCCACATCTGCCGTATTTATCATATGAAATAAAAAATCTAAATAAATTAAAGCTTCAATATAGTAGTCAAATTTTTCTCTTTTTCAAGGTAGTCAAATTTTTCTCTAATATTACAATTAGCTTTGTGTTATATATCAGGTCTGTAAATATGAAACCGGATTTTTTTATAGAAAATACACATTTATTATATGAAAATGGTAAAAAATATTTTATTAAAAGTATTGCCCATCGCTAGCTACACATTTTCCCCATCTCTCTGGCAATTTGTGGATGCCACGCAAAAAAAAACTGTTGCTCTTTTGAGGCAAACCAATCATCGAGCCATTTTCGTACGAAGTGAAGCGCTGCTCAGCAAGTCTGTGTCCCATCGATGCAAATAAGTAGTAATCGGATCGAGTCAAGTCTGGTGAGTAAGCCACATGCGAATGTATTTGCCAACTAAATGCCTCAATCGTTTCCTTGACCGGTTTTGCTGTGTGCGATGGTGCATTATCATGAAGCAAAATCACTTTGTGTTGCCTCTTTTGATATTCTGGTCGTTTTTCACGCAATGCTTGGTTCAAATCCATCATTTGTTGTCGGTAGCATTCAGTATTAACGGTTTCGCCAGGTTTTAGCAACTCATAATAGATAACACCCTTCTGATCCCACCAAACACAGAGCATTGTCTTCCGTCCATAGCGATTTGGCCTTGCAGTCGATGTTGCTGGTTTGCTTGGAGTTACCCATGATCTTTTACGCTTAGGATTCTCAAAATATATCTATTTTTCATCGCTAGTCACAATTCGATGGAAAAATGATTTTCTTTTGTACCTGGCGAGCAGCATTTCGCAAGTGGTTTTTCGGTTTTCCTGCTATCTTTCATTCAGTTCATGTGGAACCCACCTTCTGGATCTTTCCTATGGCTTTCAAACGTATGGAGAAGGCTACTTGTGTCACATTTAATTGATCCGCGACTTGTCGTAGCGTTTGAGCGTCATCCTCATTCAACAATGCTCGCAATTCGGCGTCTTCAAACTTTCTCGGTGGTCTTCCACGTTCTTCGTTTCTCACGTCAAAATCGCCACTTTTGAATGTTTTAAACCACTCAAAGCAGTGTGATTTACCAAGGGCATGCTCACCGTAAGTTTCGACAAGCATTCGATGCGATTCTGCAGCAGTTTTCTTCAAATGGTAACAGAAAATCAATGATTCCGCAAATCGTAGTTTTCAGGCATAAAAACAGACATGTTCAACGCTACTAAAACATGAAGTTGTATTAAACTTGTATTGTGAGTTAAAAGTCTGACAAATGTAAACACAAGAAAAAGGCGCCAATGACGCGGTTTGACAGTCACTACATTGACAACTAGAGCCATCTATGAGCAAATTCCGGTTTCATATTTACAGACCTGATAGTTTGAAAAGTTTCCAGCAAAAATGTTTTTCATTCTAAAAAACGTGGATTAATTGAAATTGATTATTTGGAAAATAATGTAATTTTTTTTCAATGAAACCATCCGATGGTTTTTTTTATCTATAAAATAATTTCCCTCCTTTTAAAAAACTACTAGATTTTGTATTAGAAAGTCCAACAGTCCGTTTTCCACGTCATAATGTACGATCCCTATACAATCCTACCATATACACAAAAGAACCTTTTTTGAAGTCAGTCCGGGTTTTGATGTTGATTTCGCTACCTGCACCTTTGACAACTATTGTTTTTTACATCGATGATTGTCGTAAAGGATCTACTTTTCATTTTCAGTCACCAGATGGTGTAAAAAAAGCATTTCTTCTTCAAGGTGCAGGAGCTCTCGCACAAACAGATACTCGCGATAATTTTTTCTCGTCACTCTGTTCGCGTGGATTCCATGCACCCCGCCTCCTAGCCTTCCTGACTTTTTTCATATGTTTTGTAGATTCGGATTATCCAAGCTTTTCTACAAGTTTGGGTCGGAAAATCTTCAATTTCCGCAGTTAAGATGTCATCATCCAATTTTGCGAATCTTCCGCTTGTAGGAATATTTTTAATAGCGATGCCTCAGAATTTTTTTTAATCATCTTTGGGAGTTACAAACATCCAACATGCCCCCGAATGGGTTACAAATGTTTTTTGTTTGTTACAATAGCTGCAGTTTTTTTTTTTTAAGAAGCTCAAATAATATGCAATTTCGTATGAATTCTGCCATCGTAAAAAAGTATTTTTTATGTTGAAATATACAATTCGGATGTTGATAAACTGAGAATTAATTAAACAGGTGGTGACATAACGACAGGCAGAGCACAACTAACAATCAAAACTCACTAACACAATGAAACATTATTTTCCAAATAATATATTATTTTTACTTTTTTAAGATGTCTTTGTATTATTGTAAATTTGAACCTGTAATTTTACAGAATGGGTCTAAAGTTAAATATGGTATATACTTACTCATTAATAAACAAACCATTCAAACTCCATTTCATATTTTCCTATAATACTTTGTTTTACCACTTGCTTTTTTGTATGGCTATGTGCTTTCTAATACCACCCATTTACTTACATCACCATATCAATCAATCACTCTGATAAACTTATTAAAATTGTCAATCTAGTGTCTAGATTAATTAATGGTTGTCATGTGAATCAAACCATCAAATTGTAATATGGTTTTACATTTTCAATGTATAAACTGACAGGTTCACCAGCACATGGGGATCAAAAATTTGAAAAGAATTGGTTGAATGTGAGAAACGGGCATATTTTTTAAAAAATATTGGAAAAGCTTTTCATTTCAAATCACTAATGTTACATTTTTCATTCTCAATGTTCTTTTTATCTCTACCGTCTCTTCCTTCCATCGATTGATGAAATATCACTTTTATTTTTGTTTATAATGTTCATAAATTCTGTACATATTAATAATAATTCCTGCTTTTAACCGTCTCTTCCTTCCATCGATTGATGAAATATCACTTTTATTTTTGTTTATAACACATCGATCAATAAGTCCCGGGACTAACCAACAGATGGCGCCTCTAATAACAAATCCATTGAGTTACAGTGGTTTTAGTGATGCTTCTTTTGCTATTTTCAAAACAATGGAAAAAACCAAATTTCGTGTATTGATAAAACATTGCTTTTTAATGGGAAAAAATACCGTTCAAACTCAGCGATGGCTTGAAAAGTGTTATCCGGGCTCTGCTCCGTCGAAAACAACCATTTGTCGGTGGTATGCTGATTTCAAACACAGTCGTACAGACACAAATGATGCTGAACGCTCTGGTCGTCCAAATGAGGCTGTTACACCAGAAAACATTAAAAAAAACTCAAAATCGTGATGGAAAATCGCATAGTAAAGTTGCGTGCGATAGCTGACATCCTGAAGATATCATTTGGTAGTGTTTACACTATTTTGCATGAACATTTGGTCATGAAAAAGCTTTTTTCGAAATGGGTGCCGCGTTTGCTCACAATAGAACAGAAACAACAACGCATCGATGATTCAGAGCGCTGTTTACGCTAAATAAACAGGAGTTTTTGCATCGGTATGTGACAATGGATGAAACTTGGATCCACCACTATACTCCGAATCAAATTGGCAGTCAGCTGAGTAGAGAGCAGCCGGTGAAAGTCGTCCGAAGCGACCATAAACTCAACAGTCGGCTGGGAAGGTTATGGCCTTCGTATTTTGGGATGCGCTTGGTATAATATTCATCGGATCACCTTGAAAAGGGAAAAACCATCAATAGCGAATATTACATAGCGTTATTGGAACGTTTGAAGGTAGAAATTGCAAAAAAACGGCCCCATATGAAGAAGAAAAAAGTTCTCTTTCATCAGGACAATGCACCGTGTCACAAGTCGATGGTAACGATGGCCAAATTGCATGAGTTGAACTTCGAATTGCTTCCGCACGCACCGTATTCTCCAGATTTGGCTCCCAGCGACTATTGGCTGTTCACAGACCTCAAAAAGATGCTCCAGAGAAAGAGATTTGGCTCCAAAGAAGAAGTGATTGCCGAAACTAACACCTATTTTGAAACCAAAAATAAATCGTTCTACATGGCTGTTATAGAAAAGTTAGAAAAGCGTTGGAATGAATGTATCGCTCTTGAAGGAGACTATGTTGATGAATAAAGAAGAATTTTGGCAAAACAAATGTTGTTTTAGTAGTTAGTCCCGGGGCTTATTGATCGATGTGTTAATGTCCATAAATTCTGTACATATTAATAATAATTCCTGCTTCTAACCGTCTCTTCCTTCCATCAATTGATGAAATATCACTTTTATTTTTGTTTATAATGTTCATAAATTCTGTACATATTAATAATAATTTTATTTAAGTTACATTATTTACTTTTGTTTGGTGACATCATTAATAAGCTCGCCAGAAGGTTTTACAAAGAAGTGTTAAATAAATAAATACATATTTAAAAAGGCATATATTTGAAAAAAAAACAGTTTTGAACACTTGATTTCCATCAGAATTGAACTCAAAACCCATGATGGAAATTAGCTTTTTACCACTAAGCTATACAGAGTTTCAGATTCATGCACAAAACTGACCGATTACAACATTTGTATGCAAAAAGCCCTCAATCTACAAAAAAATTTGGTTTTCGGTTTTTTGAAACATCAAAAAACCGTAGATCAATCTTATATGTGCAAAAAATATCAAGCGAGTTAAATGTTTTTTTTTTAATGCTGAATCCCATCTTGACAAAGTGGTTTAATGTTACCTGAATTATTTCAGGACAAATAAAAAAAAACATGGGTCGGGTTCTTTTTGCATTTACTATATATGTCCAGTTATGCATCAAGGATATGCTCCCTAAGAAACGTTCTACACTAAATTAGTCAGGCTGTCAGAGAGTTACCTTCTGGTTGAGATATATTGGGCAAACAGACTTAGTTATATTGATTGGTTTTTTGGAGTGTCTGGCCCTATAATGAAGAATACACTTCATCTGGACTGGTAACATAAAGGCCTTCAAAATATTTCCTAAGTTCACACTTCTTGAGTAGTGTAGCTATCTTTCACCTTTAGTCAGTAAATTGCACTAGAGAAATAAATGGAAACATAAATTAACTAATGATGATAATTTATATGATTTGACAGATGTTTCATTATATTATTAGGGAACTTGAAGTGAAATCAGTCACTAATTGACACTAGAGATAAAAATTTATTGTTAATTTCTAACGTTAACAGAAATCTCCGTTGCCTAGTTGATAAAACGCCTGTCTTCTTACCTGGGTGCTGCAAGTTTGTATATCCTATTGTATAGGAAGGAAGATTGGTCTTGGTAGCCTAGTTGGTAAGCCTCCTAACCTAGGGATTGGTGGTTTGATTCCCATTGGTATCCATTATTTTTTAAATGAATTGCAACCTTGTTTTCATTTAAGGCTTTTTTAACATTTTTTTGTGTCAAAAGGCCCGCCAAGTGTACAACAAAAGTGTAATAAAATATTACAATCTTAAAATACTATCAAAAACTAGAATATGTAAAGTTTTAATAACATCGCAAGTTGTGTGAATTATTCTATTTTCACTGCACAGAACATTTATATTAATCATAGCTCTGTAAGTGTAAGTGTCTACTTGCTTGCTTTGTTTCATTATTGAAAACTTGGGAACAATGTTATGCATATAAAAATTTTCTCATGCCCTACTTTCTTCTTTGCTTATAATATTTATAATATTAACTAACCATTTCCAAGAGACTATAAATATTACTGATTTGAATTATTAACATTTCAATGTTAATTGTAAATTATGTAATGCGAATCGAAAGGAGATGCAGTGCTTAAGATGAAGAAAGGAGCATCGGTTTGACCACGTAGATGCTGGAAGTTGGATGTTTGATTCAATGAGTTCCTAGTGAGCGATAAAAAGCACAGCTCTGGGCCACCATTATCAATATGTGACCCGACTACTTCCAGAACCTAACCGTTCCAAAGACCAACAATCTCATTTGCCAAATGGTCATACTACTTAACACCCATCATTCTCCTAAAGCATCTGGAAATTGAGCAGTTTTTCTCTTGAGCTTTGACAATACGCTGAAATATAGCAAAATAGCCCGGATGCAGAGGCCAAATGATCAACACTGCTATCTTTCTATGAAAATGCAGTGTTAATAAAATTTTAGCAAACAAACAGGAAAACTTTATCATCATATTATGAGATTTTGAATTCTATCATGTTCATAATATAACCGTGACCCAGTGGCTAATAAAATGCTTACATCCGGAGGATTTGGGTTTCTGAAGGTGCTAAAAAACAAATGATCCCAGTCGGTTTTCAAATGCAGGCCTTTAAAAAAATTCTGGTTGCATGCAAGATATTGTCAGGTGATAATATACATGTCAATTTATAATATTTCGAGAGGAGCTGAATAAGTGCTGTATAAATGCGTGCATTGAGAAGAATACATGAGGTGACAATATGTGACTGAATACGTAATGAAGTGATAAGAGATAAATGTGAACTTAAGGCCGGTGTGTTAAATAATATGAATAAGAGTATATTGAGATGGTTTGGACATGTAAAACGAATGAATGAAGAAAGACTAACAAAACAGATATACAGTGCAGATGTGAGTGGAAGGCGTATGAGAGGAAAATCAAGCAAAGTATGGTTGGATCAAGTGAATGATATTCTGAAAGAAGAAAAAGTAACAAGTAAGAGAAATCGTGGAAGTTGTATAAGGTGTATGGATGTGGAAGAGACTAAGAGGATGCCTACCCCGACAGTAAAATGGCAGATTGGTTTGTATATATCTATGTATGTATGACAATTGAATTTATAAACTATCCATTAGGATTTATCTCCTGTCCAAACCGATGGATACTTAATTCTATATGCTTCAAAAATCTGCATTCACACCTATTTGTATATAACTTATTGATTATTAAAATTTGCAAAAATATCCTATAAGACAGGGTATCATGACAGGACTTTTGCCATTGCTGTTCCTACGTCATGGAATGATCTGCCCATAAGTGCTTGAGACATATGTAATGTGTGTATCTTTACAAAGTGCTTGAAGATAACCCTTTTTGGGAGGTCTTGTCAATATTTCTGATATATATTACCTAAAACTGAATGTGTTATTATCACATATCGGAAGATCTACAAAATTTTCTTTACAGTTCGTCTTCCCTTAGTAAGTTTTCTGTGATATTCTTACCAAATATGTTTTTCTAAACATGTGCAGATACAGGGAAATCCAAATCTAATTTTATTACCAAGTTTTTTTTTTTAAATATTATATGTATAGATGTGGCGAAATATCCAATCTAATGACTGCAGCCGCATTTCATGAATGATTCACATAAAAATGCAGGCCTCCACGAATTCTCTTTATATTACAAAGACACCTTTGCAGAACATCCTGTCTAGATGCACATGGCTAAGCCAGTGCAATCTTCATTGTTTTAGGATGGAAACTGTTGAATACATTTTAGATCCAACTTAGGTAGATATTGACTTACCAATAGGACACGATGATCCTTCCCACCATCAGAAGCGACCCATAGCACCCAACTATGATGTTAATTTAGCTAGACTTGTAACTCTGCAACTCACTTCAAGGTTTATTTCCCACATCATACAGAAATTAATGGAGTCACCTTCTTCATAGACTCTGCATTATCATTATGGAGACTCAAAACTTATCCAGCGTCTAAGCTACCCTATCAACCTCCCACACTGTATCCAAAAGAACATGAAGTGTTGCTATGTCCGATTCGAATTTGGTTATAGAAGCTGAGAATAATAGATCACCCTCTCGAGTGTGACTACAAGGCTGTTGAGAGGCTTAAAGGAACAAAAGAAAGTTTTTTTATGATATATAAGCCGAGAAAGATTCTTTAAAGATATCAAGGGAAATCATCAGCTTTGGAAATAAGGAGTGGATAGCTACAATCAGTCTCAGACATGCTATGTTCTCACAGTACATTCCTTTAAGGGGTCTAGCATGCGGGTATTGCTACCAGATAAACTCTGATCATACTCGGAACCTTTTTTATTTTTGGGTGCTATCAAAAATCGAGTCTATAACCCTCGGGAAAAATAAGCAACTCTAACCACCTAGAACACAAAGATCGCCAATGGTGGGTTTCAAATTTCATTGCTGATCATTTACAGTTTAGTAGTCACTACATTTCGTGATGTTGATAGCTTTTATTCTGGTCTCATCAAAGAAATTTCACATAAAACTTAACCAAAGGAACATTCTTTTTGTTTTGAAAATATTAGTAATAATACTCGTAGATAAAACTATTTATATTTATAAGATTTCTTAGTAAAACATTGTTGAAAATTGTACCTGCCATCATCATAAATCACCTCACGAATCACCTTTTTTATATGTTTATTGGCTTTTTATTTTAAGTAGTTCACTGCATCTGAATGGTCCCCCAGATAGTTTCATGTATAAAAAAAATCTAATTCAATATGAACCGAAATTAATATTATTTTTCTATTTTGCAGTCAGTCTATCTATACATACGGAATAATAATGTGGCGTCTAAAGGTTTTTTTTTGTGTAATATATCATATCTCAATACATAACCAACAGGAGTAAATAATACAACATTTAAGTTATACAATTACAAAACAATAAATTATATATTCATTGATTTTAATTTGATGTTTTTCTGTTCACAAAGGACTCAGGGTAGGCTCAGCATTTCAATAATTTTATGTGAAACTTAAAAAAGATATGAGATTTAAATATCTCTTATTATATCTTCTAAGTTCAGCAATTTTATTTTAATACTAGCAGTACCCGGACACGCGTTGCTGTGGCTCAGTCTGGTTAAATGGAAAAGAAAGAAAAGATAAACCACACGTTTCTAATATGTTTAATTTCACAATGCTTGAGGGTATACAATATTTTTGACGTCTTTCAGCCACTCTCAGCCTGTCGTGTTCATTCTGTTGAGAATGAAGCAGATCTGAAGCTGCAGAACGTGATCGCCGTGCTCGCAACAGTGCATCCTCAAGTCTGGCTGCACGTCGCTCTGCTGCCTCCTCGGCATTTTGATGAACTAAAGCAGATCGATTGCACTGAAAAAGAAATAAGAAAGTTATAACAAAAACATATATGAGACAAGGAAATTCGTTCTGAGGTCATATCAACCGGCACCTTTCCGTTCCCAATTTCCAGAAATTGATGTGAGAATATCTCAGCTGATCGATCGCCTGTCGCGTTAGTTCTGTTGAGAATGAAGCAGACTGAAGCTGCAGAACGCGATCTCCGTGCTCGCAACCGTGCATCCTCAAGTCTGGCTGCACGTCGCTCTGCTGCTTCCTCGGCATTTTGATGAACTAAAGCAGATCGATTGCACTGAAAAGGAAGAAAGAAAGTTATAACAAAAACATATCAAATTGCAAAACATTAAAAAAGGAACTTAATAATATTGTTAAGTTCATAGACGTCTTTGTTCTTGGCGGCAAGAATAGCTCGTTCACTCGGCCAATCGTGATTCTTAATTACAAAAAACTAACAATAATGACAAATTAATACATCTTGTTACAAATTATCAAAAATGTGTCAGTTTGTAAAAATCAAATAATATTTGGTGACATTTGTCAAAAGTCACTACGTTAGTCCGCATTGGCTAGGGATGGGGTATTCGATAATTGGATTTTCGATTTTTTTATACCTAAAATGAAATGTTCGTAATTAGTATTAATTGATTGTGGATCTTGGCCTATTTAAAGATAGATACAAATCATACAATACATTAAAAAGACAGTATAATGGAAATTAGGAATTAAAATGTCAGTTTAGAGGAAAACAATTGTTCGATTTATAAAAAAAACTATTCGATTTGTAAAAAAAACGATTTTACCCCATCCCTTTGTGACATGACGTTTTAAACGCCGCACGACTAATCCTAGATTTTCTGAAGTATAAAGCAGATCGATTGCACTGAAAAAGAAGAAAGAAAGTTATAACGAAAACATATAAAATTGGGAAACATTAAAAAAAGAAAATACACGAACTAAAATACAAAGAAAAAACAAAAAAATATTAACTAAATATTTCACTTCAAACACAAATCAATCGATACAGGTAAATTTTAACGCATTTCACGATATAACTGGCGGATAAAAATTTAGTATATCGTGTGCTGCTTTTACGTCCAAACAGATGGTGCTATTTTTCAATACACGTATTTGAAAATTTAATATTTATTATTTAATATTCGAAATCACAATGAAACTGTCAAAATTTCAAAGCAATCCGTGAAGAACTTTCGAAAATTGGAGATTTTTAATTAACAAACATTAAATTTATATAGATATGTATTATTTAACTATTTAATATTTAATATTAATTCCGAAACGTCGAAAATGTAATGTGACATAACTGTCAATAAGAATTGTTTAGTTTGCGTGTGTCGCTGCAGGGAGGGCTCCCGTTATTTCGTCTGTTTTATGTACTTTTTTATAAACAACCGTATATAAAAATATATATATATAAACATGCTTGTATACGAATGCAACCCTTTGTCAAAATTTCAAAGCAATCGGTGAAGAACTTTCGGAGATTAGAGATTTTCTGTTAACAAACATTTAGATTTTTATTTATATAGATTTAAAAAAAGTAAAACACTTTATTGTCACTTTTAAGAGCGCTCTTCAATTTTGCCAGGTAACAAGTAGGCACCATTTCAAGTGTTAAATTCACATGGAAAAAACTGACACCCACAATGCAAAAAATTGCATGCTCACTATGAAACCACTAGTGTTGAATTATGATTTTGAAAATACATAATTTAAACCTAACCTTGCTTCACTGGTTACATCACCAGATCCATTATCGTAGGTCAAAGATTCAAATTTGTAAATCTACATAAATCACTGAATTTTTTTTCATCAATTCTTTTGGATGTTTGTAAATCAAAATTTCGGAGTCATGCATTGATAAATTATTTGAAATATAAATTTAATCATGATCATCAATATGACACAATTATTTACAATAGTTTTATGCTATTTTATATTGCACACTAATTTATTTAACTCACTTAATGTCACAGCAGAAATTAACACTTTTTTAATAAAAACAGGTTACCTTGTATTTTTTACACAAGAAAATAATCAATGTAATATTTTTATTCAACTATTGAATTTATTTTGTTATTCTAGGTTTATAAATAATTTAATATAAAATAGGTTACTGAATGCTGGGACTCATAATACAAAAATAATATCCTGCCCGATTTTACTGTACACAACAAGAGTTTAACAATGGTACATATTAGTTGCGTCATTTTTCTAATTAAAAAGTAATGGTTACAAGTTGTGCCATAAAATACAATTTTACTCGTAAATTTCAAACAAAAATGTAGTATGAATAAGTTAATCAAATAGAAGTATAGCCTGCATAGCGAAGACCTTGACTATTTGAGACATTTTTTTAACCCAGAAAAGAACTAAATAGTTTTCACTAAGTCTCAAGTGTAAACAATATAACCATGGAATGAATTTGTTTAATCGTGTTATTACTCAACACTGACTTATTTTCCTTAATTAATGTAGTCCATGGTCATTTATCAGTCAGACACTTGAAAGTGGGCAATATGTAAATGATATTATTATCTATCATAATTCACTGTCAACAATAAATTCTCTAAAATTCTTAAATTTCAAAAGATTCTTTTACATAAGCTTCAATATAAACAAGTCTTAAAATGAATTTCTTTTGAGAAACTTCTCAAACAATTGTGGTAAGATAGGATGTTAAACAAATATTAATATCTGTCAAATAATTTATCTTTTATCATTCCCAATTTTGTAGCACTGCAATTAATATCTGTCAAATAATTTATTTTTTATTATTCCCAATTTTGTAGCACTGCATGTGATAATGAATTTTATTTTAAATTAATGTTTTCACAATTGCAAATCATTAACAGCCATTTGAATGAATTCAATTGTGTTGTGAGAATTCCAATCACTATTTGCACATCTTATATTATTCCCAATACACACTTATCTTAGGAATTATCTTTCCAAATGGATATCTCCATGAGAAATCGGATGTAACGCTCAACACAAAGCTTAATGCAACTTTCATTTGACTGCACTGTATATAACATATTTAATTAATCTTACTTATTAATTTGATTTATATGTTTTAAGATATGATAATTCACAATTTGAAATTAAACGAATATATTCTTACCAAAAAAACTACTTAATTGTTTCCATATTAGAGAAGTTTTTTTATGTACGTGGTGTAGTGTTTTCAGAGGACATAAAATATTTTTTTAAATTTTATTTATGCTCTAAACATTTTTTTCTCTAGATGTCATCTCACGGAGTCCTGTCAAAATCTTGGATGAGGTGGAACACGACTGAGCAAGATTTATCTCACGATTTTCTCAACTCAAACATTCTTGCAAAGGGAATCGGTATTGAAGAAGCAGACCCACAAATTCTCAGAGACTTCATCACACGCAGCGATCAACTTGCCAGAGACAAGAGACTTTATTATCTTACATCAAATTACTTTCACAAGAAACTTGAAATACTGGACCACAGGAAAGAACAAATGGAACTTGCGTATAAAAGTCCTCAAACAATGAAATTATTTATGAATGACTCCGAGTGTTCCCCTAAACTCACTACGATGGATGTAAATATTTTACACAATTCACCCACCAAGTCGGACATCCTCTTCTTTAATCAGCCAGTTCGTCGCAGCTGCGAATCATTGTGGAGTAGAAAACCACGTTTTTTTGATAGCATAAGTCACTCACATCTTCTCAATTCAAATATTAGTTCCAATTTGCATTCCGTTACAAATGATAGTATAAAACGAGAAGGACTGGCAGAGTATGATTCTCTGGAACTGCGTGTTGTGTCTTTTGATGATATTGTTTGAGATTCTATTGAATAGTTAATGTACGAGTATGTTCAAACATTGTTCATGAATGAGGGTCATAGTATGTATGTATACACACTTTTATAGTATCTTAATTCCGCTTCCGCTTAGAAAAGACCACTCACATCAATTGTTTGTTTTTGTAGGTTGATTTTAAGGAACACAGACATATCAGTGCTATCCACCATTTGATAACATTTATAGTATATGACTGCATTTGAACTACTCAATATTCCCAGTGACCGTCCTCAGAAGATAAATGTATTAATACTAATGACGCTTAAAAAGTCAGATCTGACAACACTAATATTTGTGCCTAAATGTATAATCAATAATAGGTTTGATAAATTCAAACTTTTCATTTTTTTGACTGAAAAATTTAGGCATTTCATGTTTTTTTTTATTACCATTAAATAAGTTGTACAGTCTAATTTTTAAATAATTAATTGCCATAGCAATTAATGTATTAAAGTTTATATGAAGAGGATCACTGATAAAAAAAATGTAATTATTTTTTTGATTTTACAAATGCAACCCAATTTTATTATAAAATACTAAAATAAACTTGTTACTCTATTATATAATTTGAAAAATTGAGAATAGAACCAAAATACACATGAAAATCCCCCTGAAACCATATGTCATAATATTTGTGTTCTCCCCAATTAATGCATTAGTGCAATCTTGCATGATAAAGTAGCCGTACCAATGTGGTCATCTTGCTGGAATAATAAAGTGATTGTTGGTAAAATATTTATCAAACTTGTAAAAGTCGCTGTTGTGTCATAAATATAATTTGAGGCAAAATAATGTTTAAAAAATCTTCAGCTTCATCAAAATAATGCTATTTCATTATGACCAAGATCATTACAGGAAAGATAAATTTTCATTAAAATAACCCGAGATGCGAGGTGAACAAAATGATGGCAAAATATTTATTCTCAAAATATGGTATATTAATTAATCTCAGAATAAGAAAAAAAGAGATAGATCAGTTTTTATGGTTTGAGAAACAATAGCATTCCGGTTGATTAGTTTACTTCTAGTAAAAGAATCATGCTTTATAGGAAATACGTTCCAGAGATTAAAAAATAAATATATTTTGAATGTCTGAATAAAAACCCGCAGATAACGTTTGAATTATTTTCATTATCAATAATTTTCAATTCTTATAATTGTATAAAAAAACCTTAATAACTTTTACACATTTTAATACAGGATGGAGAACTAACCAGGTCAATTAATATTTTTCCAAAGATTTTAAGATGTAATGTATTTGCATAGAGAATTGTATTCATTGAAAATCTGAATTAAATGTTGTTATCTTAATAGAATATAATATCTCTGAATTCCTCTGAACTGTTACTTTATTTTGTATAAAATTGGGACATATTTGCATTTTGTTAATTAATTTGACTTTATGTTTCCTACATTTACTATATAGCTACAATTATATTTCCTTTGTTTATTATAAAACTACACATGTATACAACCTAACTCAATATAAACTACCTTTACAATAGGGACCTATAATCATTAAAAAAAAAGAAATATATATAAATCGTAAGTATTGAATCTTATTTGTTATTCATCTCATTGTTATCACACTGCAACTTGCATATTGTTTTGAAAGAAAACATACTATTCTCAGAAAAAGGTTATAGATTTAAGTTATTTTCATAGTTAGTCATTATTTCTTTGCTCTTTCCTTTTTTATTTAATGGATTTAATTATTTACTCGGTTGTGCCTCAACTTAATAGGTTTTTTTTTATTTATTTCTATGCTATAGAAGCAGCTCTATTTTTATTAAACAATCTTAACCGTACGTTGAAATATTTTATTTTAATTTTATTTTCATTAAATGCCTTTTGATTTATCTGCATTCCTTTGCGTAGCTTTTTCTGTGATGAAAAGCATCTGTATTTGTGAGGGTAGTTTACTATGGTATGCAATCGGGGAACATTCCTCTACTTGTACTGAAGATTTATTATAATTTATGAAATGAAACATTCTGTGATATGTATTCTATTTCACTCACTCATGTAGTATAGTAAGCTTGATTAAAGTTAGTTAAGGAATTTGTTGCAACTATGTAAATAAGTATTTTAGGGGCCTTTTTTCATTGCAGCCAAATATATTTTATTCGGCATTGTTCATTTTTTAACTTAATATTCTGTCAATATACAATGAACTTTGCCGAAATAAATATTTAGTTTGAAATAAGGAAGGACAAGTTACTAGTTTTATTTTATTTTTATATTAAAGGGGCATTCTCATAAATCTCTTTCAGTCACTTTTTTATATACACTTATAAATCATGTTAATCTATTTTGTTTTTAATCTTGAACTCTTTAAATGCCAAATCAAAATCTTATTATTTTTTTACACTTTTTTATTATATTTAGTTGTAGATGTTCTTTTCACTTAAATAGTTTTGTCCTCATAAAAAAATCACATTTCAATTATTTAATAATTTTCATTGTATTATGTTAAAACTATGATTTAAGTACATAGTTATAATCTGTAAATTATTAATTATACCTTTTTTTTCATTTTTAAATAAGTTGTATGAATCCAGTTATATGGAATATTTAATGGAAAAAAGTATTTGGCATTTATAGAGCGAAAAGAAAAATAAAACTTATGAAAATTTTATATATTTTATTTTTTTCTCAATGGAGTCAATTAATGTAAAAATAAAAATCTAGTGTTTATTCAATTTGAATTTTATAATAAATCACAATTTAATAAATTACAAAAACTGAATTTTATTATTTTCAAAATCAATTTAAAAACCTTTTTAATTCATAAGACCAAAAGCAAAATGTTAAAATCTTTTTTATATGCGTTTCATTTGTGGTTTACTTCTGAACTGATTATCAAATTTTATTTTATTTTGTTTCTAATTGTCAGTTAGATTTTTTAATGGCAACTGATACTGGTATCCCTCGCTATTCGAGATCCTGCTTTATGGAATTTCGCTACAATGTGATATGAATAAAATTAAAATAAAAAAATGTAAAAAGCCAATTTGAATTTCATAATTAACTTGTGAACGATGAAGTTGTGTGTGTAACATAGATATTCACACACAGCGTACGTTATTCAGTCTCACTTGGGTTTCACTGACAATTTTTTTTAAATAAAAAACTAAAAATTATCTGCCTTCAATACAGGAAGATAATGATAAGCCAGATCCGCCAGACCCAATTAATCTATTACTCAATTGAAAGGAATAAGCTATGTATACCTTCTAATTGAAAATAAAAATAATTGCTTTTTAAGGCTTCTTTTTTCTCATTTGTAATCAGTCCCTCCCTCCCTTTAATCTCACCCAGATTAAAATCAGTTCACTTTACGCATTATGTAAACTATGTGATTTTTCTTTAGAACCAATTACCAATTAATCACATGAAACGAGGAATGCATGTAGTTTATTTTTAATTTTGTGTTTTTTTTTATCAACCAATTTGAGTTCCTAAAAAGTCAATAAATGGATTGAAGAATCTCATACAGGATTCTTTTCAGTCTTAATTTTTGCTAAAATTAAATATCTAAAGCCGTGGGCTTATTACAAATACTATTTATTTATATTTTACTGCCCTTTCATTATTCCTCAAAAACGTAGTATCAACACTTCAAGGAAGAAGACTATAATATTTTCATATAATCAGAAACTGCAATGTTCAAAAAACCTTATTCAACTTGTTTATTGTACAGATATTTAATTTTCATTTGTTTTTTTTTTTTGTTTGTTTGTTTATCCTTAATCAACAATATGATGTAATAATTATGTAATTTTTGTGATGGCTCAAGTTATGAGTGATTCCTTCAATCTTTCAATAATTAAGTTTTCATATGGTAAATATGATATGACTGTTCTGATATTCCTTGAATTTAATCATTATGTCCTGATGGACTTTTAATATAATGTGCATAGTTTCTCTAAGAATAGCAATATATAAATATATACAAAGTGGTTTTTTCCTGAAATTTTAATTTGTAAATATTTATGTCTCTTCTAAATATGTTAATGAAATTAAGTTCGAATGTTGTTTATACTTTATAAATATTATATAATGTAAGTAGACTTGATAAATGTTAAAAATATATATATATTATAACATGAATTTACCACTTTTATCTCTCTGTAAATTGTATTTATATGCTAAATTTAAAATATATCTGAATGATTATTTATAAATTTGTTTTTATTTTTTTTACACTATAATTATATAATGTAATATATACAAGGGCCATGTTTTTTATGTTAGGTTTGTTTTGGAATTAAAAATTTAAATGATTTATTATAGCCAAAAGAGATCTGCATATTTGTTGTTTTTCCACATAGTCACAGATTTTTATGTAGTGTCACCAGGTTCCCTTTTTCATTGATTCCTTTTTCCAATAGTCCGCTGCGCCACCAGTATATTGAACCATTTCTTATTGCCATTCTTCAACTCATTTATATCCTCAGACCGCTGTGATGCAAGCTATTTATTTCAATATATAAACACTTGGCGTAAGATTAGGGCTGTAGCTGCAGCCCCTATCTTGCGACCGACCGACCACTATTGCTACGTTCTTTGTCATGGTTATTCATTAATCCTTATAAAACATAATACACCCCTGCCTAGCCTTACTATTATATATCTCATAAACCTCGCAAATTAGCCGCAAACAAAAACCTGATCACAATAGGAACATCGCAGTTGGAGGAATTGTTTATTGTTGCTCTCATTGTAAATAACTCGCACGCGCTATTGAACATAAATCTGACTGTGACAAAATGGCAGACATCAAGCTACTGAATCGTATAAAGATACTGCGCACGCACTATCCCACTTCCCATCTTCTATTGGTGGTAATTTCAAATTGTACCTTACTTAAAAACATGCCTTGTATGTTGAGACTATGAAGTTAGCTTAGCTTATGTGAAAAATTTATGGGATCTTTTTTAACAAGTGACAACATTCAAGATCGTTAAACCGTGCTTGACAATTGAAAAAATATTTTAGAACCCCATAAGCAAGAAGGAAACTGAAAATCTTATTTCTAATTTAATTAGGTTCCCAATATAACACTTTATAACTACTGACTAGACCAGTGCCAAAGTGGGGAACTTGAAGTGGCAGGGACATCATGTGTAGATACATCATACATGAAAAGAAGGGCTCTCTGTTTAAACTAAGGTGAATGTGCAAAACAGTGGTAGGTACGACTAGTTTTGTTCTTAGGCTCTGAATGCTGGACCATCAAAGAGCAAATACATATATTACTTACAGTAGGGATAAAGATGCTGAACAAAGTACAGAACATAAGTTTCACCGAAAAAGCCCCACGAAACACCTGACCAGAAGTGTCATGAACATAAGCATCCCTATAACAGGATCCTCAAAACCCCCTTTAATATGGATCACATTTATGAATAAAGATAAAAGTAATCAGAGTTTTATTAACGCAGTTACCCTGAATAGAGTAACCTGTTGACTAGGAGCTAGGAGAGGTGATCCCAAATAATAAAGCGAATAAGCCTAATATAGAGTGTGATAAAGCCTTTGGTGAGAAATAGGCATTCTACCACTAAGGTACAGGGGTTGTTGAATTATAACACAGAATTTTTTTTTTAAGTATAGCTACTTTCCAAAACAGTGAAACAAAAAAGGCACTAAGCAATTATACATTATTTTTTATCATTTATAATACAACTCCTTAATATAATGTTTGAATTCATATTTTTACACATTTATGACAATTATTTAATACTCAATAAAAGTGAGATTAAAACCATGACTATGGATAACAAGCCCATTGCCACCGAGAATACTGGATGAAATATCTCACATTACTGAAAAAGGTAACATAATTAAAGCTGATTTTAACAGCCACCACTTTTAGATGTGTCATATGAATTAATTTAATTTTCATGGATCATATCAATATGTCTAATTGGGTATATAAATGAAAAAATATCCAATCGACAATAATTATAAAGTTGATTTATTTGAAATATCGAATGAGCATACTGCAATTCTTGATTTGCTAAAAATCTATCATTTGTCCGGGTGTTAAGAATCCTGATTAAGTCCTAAGCCATAAAGTTGTCATCAGTGGGGTTAACCAGACAAGATACATCCTTACCAATAAAAGACTGCTTAGTATTAAAAATGTTCAGGTTCCTTCACTTTTGCTGTGTGAACACATAAAAACGTTACACCATCAAATCGAAATAAGACAACAAAATGGCATAAGGGGTCTGGGTATTAAAGTAAATCAATGATGTGCCAGGAATATTGAAATTTACACCAAAAAGTAAGCAGAATTATATGCTTCTATCAAAATATTCATGGTTTATGAACCAAACTGATTTATTTAATAACTTATATACAAATCCACAACACAGATATTTATTTTTTGACTTAAACATGACTCAATTTGGACAATTTTACGGAGGAACTTGACCTAAATGGTTATGCTGTTTACAGATCGGATAGATTTGTTGAGTTGAGTGAAAAAGTATGAAGTGATGGCATGTTGATTACAGTTTCAAATAAAATTAACTCTACTCCACTGTCTACAAAGCAAAATCATGTTGAACAATCATTCATCCTCTTTAGGGTTACTTTAAGAGAATCATACTTAGTTGTTGCTACGAGTACATTCCTTTTTCATCCATCCAGAAAGACATGTAGATGACGTGGAGACATTGAAATGCAAATATCCCCAGGCAACTTTTGTTCTGACTGGTGATTTCTTAGAATTACAATGACTTCATGTATCATAGTTTAACATATCTGAGTGTGGAAGTGTAATGATAGACATAAATAACTTTCTTGGTCTATTTTAGGTGAATTATGCATATAACTCTGGTGAACATCTATTGGACCTAGTTTTAGTAAGTGATTCGGGTATCTTGCGAACTGATGATGCGTTTCTCTATATTGATTTGCATCACTCTCCATTGGACATTGTGATAAATAGTATAGGAGCTAACTTAAGTAAATGTAACATACTCGTAGATCCTTTATAAAACAAGAGTTCTATATTTGATAACTAAATTGTAACAAAGGTCTAACATAGGTCTTATAGACTAACAAAAACATTTGTGATGTAATCCGACTGAAAGGTTTTTTATAATGTAGAGGTAGAGAAGTGAACTGGCTTTTTTTTACAAGATCAGTGATATCACTCCATTCCTTTTTTATGTACTATTGTATTTAACTCTTTCAATGCTGATACAAAATGCATGACAGCCGATCAGTGCGCAATATATTTGAATAATAAAATCTAGTTGCAGCCCGTGAAATTGTCACGGAAGTGAAACAAATTTTACATTTATGAAAATATATATTCATAAATATACAATTTGTTTATATATATCATTTATACATCGTCTCCTTTTAAACCGGTTCAAAAATTGTAAGCTAGGTATTTAAAATTCGTTCAGTATAGTTTCGGTATAAGTAACGTGACCAGACGTCCCGTTTTGAACGGGACTGTCCCATTTTATAATTACGAGTCCCGGTGTCCCCGAAATAAATTCTCGGACGCAAAATTGTCCCGTTTTCGGAATCCGCGCGAAAATTGAGGAACCAAAGCTTACCGTACGGTCGGCTGGACGCGAGCAGTGTGCGAGAGCAAGACCGACCGCGTCGTCCGTTGACGCGACGATAACCGAGAGTAGCCGAGGATGCCAACGTTCGCGCGCGCTTTGGCTTATTATTGTTATTTGACAGAGTTTTCATTCGCTCACTTCTCGCTCATTGTTTTGTTGTTTGATGCTCGATTAGTAATTTTCTTTAACTTCTTTTGTTTTGGAATCCTAAGTTAATATGCCAAAACGTAAGTGTTCGTTTAATGTTAGCTTACAAGCAAAATATCCTTTTATTAGGCAAATAAATACTCCCTCAGATGTCAGATGCGAAAAGTGTCGTACAGAATTTAGTGTTTCTCATAGTGGTGCAGGTGATATTGAACAACATTTAAAATCTGAAAAGCATAAAAATGCCGACCGTGCCGCCGCTTCGAGTTCTTCGATGTTAAATTTTTTTAAGAAATCAGACGCGCCAACGACAAAGGATTTGGATATGGCATATCAGAATGGCAGAAGGCGTCTGGGATTATCACACGATACAAGAAAATCACAGTTTTCGCTCCAATGATTGTGCTTCGAAAATAATTCAATCATGTTTTGATTTGAAATTTACATGCGCGCGTACGAAATCAGAAGCTATTGCAGTAAATGTTTTGGCGCGTACAGCGATGAAAGAATTAAAAGATGATCTTGATACGGCGAATTGTATTACAATTTTGACTGACGCTTCAAACCATGGTAGTAAGAAAATAAACCCTATTGTAGTGCGCTTTTTTCTACCCTACGTAGGTGTACAAGTGAAAATTTTAGACCTACAAGAACAGCCAGGTGAGACTTCAGATATTATTGTCAATTATTTAAACCAAGTGTTGATAGATTACAATTTAACAGAAAAAGTCGTGGCATTTTGTGGGGACAATGCCAACGTCAATTTCGGGGGCGCAGCTAGGCGAGGAACTAACAATGTCTTGACAAAATTACAAACATTTATGAAAAAGCCATTAATAGGTATTGGATGTGGAGCCCATGTAATTCATAATGCTGTAAAATCTGCTGCAGATGGGCTACCCTTAGATTATGAAAGTATAATTGTGAAGATATATTCATTTTTTTATATTTACACGATTCGAGTTGAAGCTCTAAAGGAGTTTTGCGCCGAAACTGAAACGGAATATCAACAAATGCTCGGCTATAGCAAAACCAGATGGCTTGCTCTTATGCCTGCATTAGAAAGGGTTTTAAAAATGTATCAGCCATTAAAAAACTACTTTTTGAGTATTGAAAAATGTCCCATTTTACTAAAAAACTTTTTTGAAGATCCCACATCAGAATTGTGGCTTTATTTTTTACACGCTCAGTCAGCAAGTTTTCATCAAGCTGTATTGAAACTTGAAGGTCAGACTGTATCAGCAATTGAAGCTGCAAAAGAAATCAATCAACTAAAAGATAATTTCACTCAGAAACAGACCAATCAGTTTCTCCCATTTTCAGTCCGTCAATTTATGGTGAAATTGAAAGATAATGGTACTGGTATCGATGAAGAGTTTGTGAAAAGGACGGCTACAGAATTTTATAAAACAAGCCGTGAATATCTGGAGCAGTGGACTTGCTTTCTAACCAAAGAAATGGAGATATTTTTTTGGGCAGATTTAAAAAACGTCCCCGCATGGGAAGACATTCAAAAAGCTCTGGATGTCCTAATTGAAAAGGAATATATTGATAGTAATAAAGATACAGAAGTTTTTGACGAATTTTCATTAATTTCTAACTACATTACATC
This sequence comes from Odontocerum albicorne, assembly GCA_949825065.1. NCBI lineage: Eukaryota > Metazoa > Arthropoda > Insecta > Trichoptera > Odontoceridae > Odontocerum > Odontocerum albicorne. The sequence goes on from OX463844.1 coordinate 34,818,718, forward strand.
GCAAAAGGTAACAGAATGGAATAATCAAAATGTTTCCACGGAAACTCGTTGGGTGGAAGTATTCAAACATTTTCACGCCAACAATCTGCAGCATGAAAATTTTTCTGTTTTAATTGAATATATTTTATGTTTGCCTGCTACAAATGCTCCAGTAGAAAGAGTATTTTCTATGATGAACAAATTATGGACATCTGAGAAAACTCAGTTACAAATTCCAGTTTTAAAGGCGATGTTGATTACCAAGGTCAATATAAAAAAAACGTGCCAAGAGTTTCATTCCTACTTAAAATCATCACCAAATGTTTTAAAACAAATTTGTTCCTCTGAAAAATATAAATATAACTAAACATTTTGGATTTCAATTAGTAACTTTAATGTTATCTTAATTTTTCTAAATACATCAATATAACTTTAAAAAGTATTTTTTTTTCAATGACTACCTATGGTTATTTGACTTAAATAAACCAATGTCCCGTTTTGAGTCAAAAAATAAATGGTCACGTTAGGTATAAGTCGTAAGGCCATCAGTAAAGGTGGGGTTACACATGTAAAAAATATTCTCAAATAAATTAAAAATTTTCAAGCAAATATTTTTTTGTCCTTTTTCAAATGTTTTTATGTTATTTTTATTTTTTCCATTGGTAATTCGGCGCAAAATGAGATACCCAATCTTTTTTTATTTTTATCAAACATACTTGAGTGACTTTTTTGTGTGATATGAGTGATATCGGTATTTTGACGCATACCGTAATGGTATTGAATGGAGGTTTTTATGACATTTTTCGAACAACATTATATAACAAAAAAAAAACAATATTTTATAAAAACTAACAGAAAAATATACTTACTAATTAGGTGTACACAATAATTTTTTTTAAATAATTTAATATGGAAGTGGTAAAGTTGGAAACAAGGATCCAAACAAAGACCAGGTTGTGTGGGGCAATCTGGACAAAAACAAAGGAATAATGAAGCATTTCTTTTCTTAGCTGTATCCCAGCATTGCCTACATCTGCGTCTTTTGATTTTATTATCAGTGTCTTTTTCACAAAACTTCGGCAGATGTATCTTGGTTTTGATTGTACTGTTTGTCTCGGAATTGATGATGGAGGTGGACCTAGTAATTTTTTGATTATAAATAACCTGAAATCATACAACGGCATTTTCTGTGAATTGTCTGCATTGTATAAATGCCAAGAATTCAATAACATCGTCTGGAATAGATGAATGACCAACTTTTTGTACCAACGTAATGTTTTCCTTTTGCATGGATAGTAAGCTAACATCTGGTCATGATAGTCTATACCACCCATATGATTGTTGTAATTTATTACCATATTTGGTTTGGTGACCACTTGACCATGTCGGTTTTTACTATCAGACAGCTCCCCATCAAATTCAGAAGAAATCATAAAGACTTCTCGGCGGTCTTTCCATTTGTTAACACATATACCATTTTCTGTGTACTGACTCACACTTTCTCCTTTCTTTAGTTTTTTATTTATAACATCGATCGGGTTTTCTTTTCTATTTGCTCGTAGTGTTCCTGTGACATATGTGTTTTGGTTCAATAAATTTTTTGTAAGAGGAACGCTATTATAGAAATTATCCATGTAAACTGAATATCCGGCTCCCGTCTTCCCCTCTAGCAATTTCTGAACGACTTTATTAGTGTGGCCTTTGCCACCTAATTCTTCATCTGATGATCCACCATATGCAATTATTTTTACGGCCAATCCACTTGATTCCCCTAACATGTAAAGTTTTATACCCTACTTGGCCTTTTTGCCTTTTATATATTGGCGAAAAATCAATCGGCCTCTCCAAAGAACCAATGATTCATCTATCGATAGTTGTCTGTGTGGATCATAAATTACTTCCATCCTTCCATTGAAAAAATCAATCAATGCCCTGACTTTTGCCAAGCTCGGCAGATCTTCTTCATTATTGTTAAAATGAAGTGCCCGTAAAATGAGTAAAAATCTATCTCTTGACATGAATTGTGAAAATGCCGGTAAATTGAATAGGTAGTCCGTATTCCAGTAGTCACTCAACCGGTTCAAACGTATTGTTCCGGTGTGTAGTAGTAAACCCAGCCACACCCTCATTTCGTCTTTAGTGACATTTTTCCATCGCGTGATTCTGCTTGTATCACCTTCTGATTTCGACAATACTTCAATAGCATACAAATTAGTTTGGGTTGTCACAAGATTGTACAAATCTTCATTGAAAATCAAATCAAAATAATCTATTGGTTCTTTACTTGACATCTCAATTTTCAACCCGGGTATTTTTGAAAATGGTATAGAGGCTGGTTGTTTTTTTATATTCGACCATTGCGTAGAGCTAACATCTGGTGTTCTAGATGTTTGTGAAATAGTTTGAATTTGAATATTGTCATCATTTTCAATATCTGACTCAAATTCAGAATCGTCCTTGATGATGGTGAATTCCTCATCACTAACGTCACTAAATGAATCATCCATATCATCCTCAATCTTTTGTCTTTTAGAGCTCGATGGGCGATCCATTTTTCAAGGTAAACGTATTTTTTTTCGTAAAATCAAAAAGGAAACTTATATGATACTAAATATCACTATGTATACACCAATTACTATAATATATTTTTCAAAAGGCACTTATTTTTGCTCACAATTCACTATGTCACTCATTCAAAATTGAAAATAACTAGAAAACATAAACAAAATATCCCTTGCAGTGAGTGACCTTTTCACAAAACAGCGCTAGAGAAATAGTCCAATTATTTTTATTATCAAGTCTCACAATGAAAACAAACGGAATAAGAACTAGAAAAAATATTATTTACAACTGCGGGTGTAAACTCAACTTTACAATGCGTTGCACACGCGCAAACGCCCGAATGCGACGGAATCTTCCGAAGTAATGACGAATATCATATGCTGATGTAATATACTAACAAAATTTAGGCATGGACACGCCGCGCGTGTTCTGAGTATGAAGCAGATGTTCACATGGACACGCCAGGCGTGTTCTCAGCACTGGACGAGTTAAACAAATATTTAAAAAATTACAAAGAAAAAAAATATTGGAATACACATGTTTAGATAGACAATGTGAAAAAATTACAATAAGAGTAAATTCAATTGTTTTTTTTTTCATTTTCAACAATTTTTTTATAATTGAATAATATGGAATTCCGTAATTATTTATACAAGGTCAGATAACATGTATTTTAAATGGTAAATAATAAAACAATAAATAATAAAACATTTTTCTCAAATACGCGGACATGCTCGCTTCCACACGCGGTCAAAACAAAACTACGCGTCCAATTCGGCTGAAATTTTGACAGTAGCTGTCAACGAGAATGTACTACGCGATAAAAAATTGCTCTTGCGATAGTGGTGCCATCGGGCGGTGAGGCTAAGTACTTATCGGACCGCCCTCGTAACTATAAGAATGATTGTGAGGATTGTTGAATATTTCAACACTTTTGATTGGTTTATGTTTTTGGAATTAGATGACATATGTTAAATTTATTTTATAATGTAATTGATAATATGATAGACCTTTTGTCCTGAGGACCTTTAGGCTAAGGTCACACCAAGGTGCTAAGCTAGGTGCTACGTGACTAATAGACTAGGTGACTTCAGGTTTGGCCACACCAAAGTGCTTCGCACAAATTCATTTGACATTCGGGAGCGGTTGAGTCAACAAACGATGCCACTCTCAAAACTAACCAGAAAGCTACTTATCTCAGAGAATTTAAGTTTAAAATTTCGAACATCTCAAATTCGAACTTGTTGGGTGCATAATGTTTATTTATCTAGAAGTAGTCGTGGAGAGTTTCAACTTCTCTACAAAGAATTGCGGAATAAAACTTCCTCCATCCTGTAAAATCACTTGGTGACACAATAAAATTAACAAACACGTCTGTTCGCTAGGAGACTCACTAGGTGACCAATAGTCACGTAGCGTAGCGCAAAGCGTGCAGTGTGGCCATTGCGATAGTATGCGGTGCGTTGGTTCACTTGGATATGTCACCTAGCTCTAAAACGCCTGAGTACCTTCATTTCGCTGGTTCGAAGGAGATTTTTGGTTCTGACAGTGTCGGCTCTGAACTCTTGTCTACCCTTTGAGTATTTGCATAAACCTCAAAACTTATGAAATAGTGCTGATTAATTTTCAAGCGTAGCTCTAAGCACCAAGCGAGGCTCGTGCCTGTGTAGCCGAGGCCTTAGATTTGCATCATTTTACCAAGTACAGCTTGCACCTAATCTTATAAACTTTATAATTGAAAGAAAGATTACTCATAATATCTGTCAACAGTCGCATTCGGTTGCCGATTATGAAAGATTTCTGTTGTTGAGGAAGAGGGTGAAGGTACTGTAAAAAAACTGTTACAAGGAATACTTGTTTTATACCGAGAAATCTATCTCAACCAACATTAATACATTTTGGACATATACCAACTCACTAAGAAACAGCCCATCGAGTTTTCCTAGTCAAATCTATTATGGAAATAAGAGTAATGAATGTATGGATGAAATTGTTAAACTATTTGCAGATTTTTTAAATCCCTTTATTTAGAAGATATAAGTAATAAAAATCTGCCATCCTTCTCTGTTATTGAGTATATCAATATTCCAATAAATAATAGTTATATTATATGTTAGATAAGATTAATTTGCTTGATGTAAAAAAGTCGTATGGACCCGATAATGTACCTTCCATTTCAGGGGGGTTCTCTTTGTATGTTAAATGGAGCGCGCGGCCGCCTCGAGGAGTGTTGGGTGGGGGTTATCAGGAACGGGGAGAGCGGTCAGCCGGTCTCGGCAGATTCCGTCATTAGTATGGCATACGATGCCTGAGAAAGAGGTGCACCCGTCGATTGCGCAATGCATAATTGAAGCTATCACCCGTAGAAGGGTCTATCGTAAAAAATAAAATTACTGTTTATTTTTATGATGCATGCATTTTATTTGAAATGGGTAATAAGGGATTAACAAATCAAATGTTTTTTTTTGTTTCATGACATTTTTATTTAAAAAAATACAAGCATAATAAGGAAAACACTAATTAATAAAAAAAATCAAAAGTAAAAGGGTCCATATGCTTCCATATATGTTAGATCCTTTAACGTATGAGGTTAATAGTTTCTAAGAATAATAATGACCAATACTCTTTACAAAACATTTCACAAAATAAAAATTAGGTAGTAATCACTTTTAATTTTAGCCACTAGTGCCATAGGTATGAATTAAGTTGTCAAAGGTAGGTGCTCAACATACAAGTCCTAAGTTTTGCTAAGCTTTACTTATGAGGAATGTCTAAAAGATTGGTATTCTAGTTTCAGATATTGCACCATGTTGAATAGATCTTCATATTTTCCCCGAGTTATGGGGATGAAAAAGAAAAATTGAGAAATGTAAAAAAACACGCAAATGAAAATTTTCCATAAACATATAAATATAGGTTTAAGTGCAGAGACCCTTGTACTACTGACCTGTTCTGGTTGCTTTTTAGCCGCTCTGAAACCTCTTCGTGTTATGTATTCCTCTCCACGATTCCTTTTTGTTTTTCGAATATTATCCTTCCATAATCAAAAAGGACCTAGGATTCCATAAAGTGTCTACTCGATGGGTCCCACGTCTTTTAACTACAGAACAAAAGTTGGCATGTTTGCCCGTCTGTGAGTGGCTTTTAGCGCGGTTTGCACAAGAAGGGAACGCATTTTTATGTCGCATCGTTACCTGCGATGAAACTTGGGTACACCACTATACGCCCAAGTCGAAACAAGCCAGTATGGAGTGGAGAAAGCAGGACGAAGCAGCCCCTATGAAAGCCAAGACTCGGCTGTCAGCTGGTAAGGTGTTTACGACCGGCGCGGCATTTTGCACATCGATTTTTTGCACGATCGTCCCACCATCAATGCGACGTACTGCTGCGAGTTTTTGAGTGAAGTTAAACTTGCTTATCGATGCAAAAGACGTGACCAACCCATACGAGAAGTTATTCTTCTTCATGACAACGCGAGGCCCCATACTGCAGCTGTAACATGCGAGCAATTGAAGGAAATGAGTTGGACACGATTGGAACACCCTCCCTATAGCCCTGATCTATCACCCTGCGACTTTCATCTGAAAGAAAGGGCCACTGAAAGAAGTTCTGGGAGGCCAACGATTCAACGACGATGATGGAGTAAAGGGATTTGTGCGCAATTGGCTGCTGACACAACCCACTTCTTTTTACGATGACGGGATAAAGAAATTATCAATCCGCTGGGAAAAAATGTATTTCTAAAGCAGATTATGTAGAAAAATGATGTGTACTTGGTCTTTTTCTTTCTGCAAATAAAAAATTAAAACAAAAAGTCTTGTTTATATTTGATCCACCCTCGTAATATTAAACCAACCCCATGAAATGGAATTTAAGCTGTCTAAATACACCAAAAAGTAATTATACAGTTGGCAAACATTGCAAATGCAATAAATATGTTTTGTTCATATTGGCCTGCTTGGTATTTGAATTGTCACTAGCAACCAGAGACAATACATACTAGCGACTAGCTTCAGTACAGAGATAACTTCAGTGTGATTCTCTTTGTACAAAGTCGGTTATTGAATTTCCTATTTGGCATTTGTAGTTTTGACAGATTTTTTGTTAATGCGTGATTGACATTTAAATTCTAAAATAGTCGATATTTCAAAATGTGTGGCGGGTTCACTTGTTCTAAAAACGCCCTAACGGCGCTTAATATATTGTATATCGTACGTATATTCTATCCTATAACATACGTTTTTGATAAAATATGTTTTTGTGAATTAATTTTATTGATAGATTATAAACTGTTTCTGCTTTATTTTTTGCAGGCCGTCGCGTTTATTTTGATAGGCGTTGCTGTTTATGGAAGGGCTGCTTCGATTGTTACAAATCTTCCGATAATTGGCGGGATTTTAGCATGTGGAGTATTTTTAATACTCATTTCAATTTTAGGGTTAGCAGGGGCTGTCAAACATCATCAAGTGATACTCTTCTTCGTATCCTTTTAAAGTGTGTTTTGAATAAAATCTCTTGATATTATAAATGGTGAGTCATACTTAGATATAAAGTGAAGAGTTTTCAAGTGATGGACAATAATTTAATTATCAACACCCAATTTTATGTTTACACCAGCTTAAAGGTACTTCTCGACTTTTATACAATTCGCTATTTCCTAAATTTAAAACTCACGATTTCAAACAGTTAACTATATTGCAATATTAACAAAACATACAGTATTTAGATATAATCTAATGCCAAGAAAGGAAAAACAACAGTACAATATTTCTTAAACAGTTTTTCATCAAAACATCAATTTGTATTATATTGCACTTTCTTTGTACACATTTAAACCTGGCAGGAATGACTACTTGCCAAAAAAAATTTGAAAAGTACATCCATTTTTCCCGTAAGTTCAAGCTGTAAACCAAAAATAAAAAAAGTTGAAAAGTGTTGAGTCGCCATGGAATAACTTATAATATGATGTCACCTATAATTAATTAATAAAATGTAGCTTATAAGTTGGTTGGAAGATACTGCCACATGGCAGTATCTTCCAACCAACTTATGTCAGGTCTTCATATATATGATAAAAGTGGAATAGAATAAACTAGTATATTGGAGGTATTTTTATATTTTCATGTAATTTTTTCTAGGTATAATAAAACTATTTCTTTTGGATTTTTTTTCCATTAAAGATAATGGTATATTTTTATCTTTTTCACCGTACTGTTATTTTATTCAACAAATTGCAATGTATTTAAACCTCCACAATGTTAACGCCTTAACTATAAATAATATATCCATTTGTTTTATTCAACTCGATTCCCATTAATGAAAACTATATAAAAAAACAATTTTCCTATTAATTTTGTGTTATATTCCTTAACATGTGTTCAGTATATGGTGATTTTGTTCATGTTGTTCCTTATCCAATTCTCTGTGGCTTGTGCTTGTTTGGCAGTAAATTCTGAACAACAAGAGCAATTAGCCCAACAGGTAAGTTTTATTTTTCTCTTATCTAGTACTTTTCCAGTATCCATTCTACAATTTTGCTGTTAATACAGTAAAATAATAATAATAAAAGGACGTTTTATTTTGCGCCGTTTAGAGAGTCTGAAGAATGCTCGAACACAGGATTCGAACCCACTATTATTGACAGATTTAAAATATTACAACGTAATTAGGTACTTCCCTCATCACTTTGTAATATTTTAAATCTGTCAATATTTAGTGAACTGAATGTTATTTTATTTTATTTCAACGATCAAATGACTTTTGATACAAAGATTAAAAAACAACGACAAATAAAATTGAACAGTGGCATGTAAGCAGTGTTATATAATAGAAAAAAACAGTAGAAGTTGAACACATCAAAGCAATTCAATCAATTCATCCTGGCAAGAACAACTTCTTCACTTTACTTCTGTAAGTAGTCATATGAAAATCCATACAATGCCCATATTAACCCAATCTGAGCAGTCTTCATATGCAAGACTGGACAAGTAATTAGTTGCAATCACTTCACTATTGAACAAAACATTTTCTCGAGTGGGCCTATAAGGAACATACAGCATGACAAACTGAGTTAGTTCAGGACTATTGAAATATAAACTGACAATCTTAAATAATGTTGTAAGGTCAAACATCTTTCTTCTATTTGACAAAGTTTTGAATAAAGTGTTACGTAATTAATAAAAACGTAGTTATAAAATCTCAACCATTGCTCAAGGGAGCTCATGAACTATGATAAAATGGTAGACTAATTTAGTGTTGAATATAATGAATATTTTCTTATTTACTGTTTGAAAAAAATTCATATTGAAGGAATTGAGCAAATAACTAAATTCAGTTTTTTTTCTGTATGTAATATTCATTATTATACATATATGTTCCGTTCCACATACGTTCCATTAGAAACACAGGAATGCCATAAAACATCTCCATCCAGGTCAACACTTCACATACTTCGAAGCCATACAACGATTTCTGAGGCAATCTATGGCTTTTGATTTAGTTTATTTTAAGGGCATCTAAGGATAAATTTAAAAGCCCTGAAGTCTGGAGAAAGCTCTAAAGACGGTTCATCCTGGAGACTTATTTGCGTATATGTCTCTTATAGACTACCTGAAAGATATAGTGGTAAACCTAGGGGGGTATTAAATTATGTTGATTTCAGAAAAAGTCCAATGTAATTATTTTATTGACCCGACTATGGGGTGACTGATTATACTATAATGCAACTTGCATTTTATTTAATCTTTTTTTACTACGAAGTTTAACTCAACTATTTTGTTATCAATTGATTCAAAATGTCCTTTCTAGACTCTCGGAATGCCTTTCTTGTAGAATATGCATTCATTAAATCTTGTATCTGCATAAGCCAATATCTAACATTGTTTTCAGTAATACCAAAGTTTCTGGCAGCCACACATTTATTTCTAGCTTCTGCAGCACGCACTTCCTTAATCTTGAAATTCGAATCGTAGCTCCTACGAATTCCTCCATTGATTTGATTTTTTCGAAGTTCTCTCATTTCTATATCATATTTTGGAGGTTTAAGAATATGAAAAACGTTGCACAAGAAATAAGATAAAAAAATAACTGTTAGAAACTAACAGCACACCAACAGTTTGTAAACAATGTTGCCTGTTGTACGAGCTCATAAAAAATAGTGAAAGATAAATAGAAGTATTCGGGGCAATATAACAACAAGAAGTCTCAGTCGTTTTGCGTTAATAAATTTACTATTCATTTGTTTGAGACTAATATATAATGCTAGACCCCCACATTTTCGTATTGGTTTTTTTTAAATAAAAATGTCACTTTATAGACGGACCAATAGTTATTCATAGCGACTAATAATGTGACAATTATTATCTTGATAATATCATAAATAATTCACACCAAGGACTTCCTGTTGAAGTGTAGTTACACTCATGTAGAAAATTTGCTTTTAATTTGAATTTTTGCGTTGATAAGTACATACAAGTCTGATTATTAAGTTATTATTTTTAGAAATGTAGATTACAGCCATAAATTAATTTGCTAAATCAAAACACATTGCAGTCACTTTTGTATTTTACATGAAATTTAACATTTTTAAAATTATTCATCACTTGTTTTCTTTATCAGTTCTTTTGATTTAAGTCATTGAATAAGTTATTTTATATTAATCAATAAAGCAATTTGTTTTGGAGTTTCTTAAGTTTCATACCTATTATTTCCTGGTGTTAATCAGAAGACCGGGTCATATATTGTAATATACTTGTCGGGGTCAATAAATTCGTAGAATGAAGTGGAAAAAGGGGGAAAAAAACTAAATTTTATTTGTCCTTTTTAATATATTCACCATTAACTCGAATAAGTTTTTTAGATCTTTTAGTAAAAAAAAAACGAAAAACCCACAAAAAAAAAAAGATTTCCTTGTGCCCTCAAAATAAGCACTTTAACTTCTTCAACGTCCGTAAATTTCTTTCCTCGAAGTTATTTTTTATATTTGGAAACAAGTAATAGTCAGATGGAGCCAGATCTGGGCTGAAGGGAGGGGGATTTAATGTTTGGAAGCCACAGTTGTGAAGAGCAGCCAATGCAGAATTGCTTTTGTGCATGGGTACATTGTTATACAAAAGCAGCACCTCTTTTGTCCATTTTCCTCTTCTTTTCTCCTTCACAGCTTCTTTTAACTGCATCAGCAGACCAGAGTAGTACTGTCTAGTTATTGTGATGCTCTTATCTTTGTAATCTATCAGCAGTATGCCTTCCGCATCCCAAAAAATTGTAGCCAAATTTTTTTCAGCCAATTGCGACATTTGGAACTTCTTAGGGGGCTGTGTGTCTTTTTTATGCCACTGCATGGACTCCTGCTTCGACTCAGGCTCATAATTATGAACCCAAGATTGACTTGACATCCTTAGATGCTGTTGGAGGATATTCAAAATGGTTGTGGGTGATATTCCAACCATCTCTGCAAGCTGTTGTTTTTTAGATGAGCATCTTCCAGTACAAGCTTTTCTACTTTTTTTATGATGTTTAAAGAAGTGGCCTCAACAGGTCATCCTGGTTAGAGATCTTTCATGGGTAGAGTCTTTTTCCAGGGTAACAGTCCCCGTAAACCGCTAATATCTCTTTCAAAATGATTTGAGGTGTTTTCCCTTGTTTTGTGAAAAACTTAATGACGGTGAGATACTCGATTTTTTCCATACTTGTGATGTTATTAACGTTTGACATACTCTCCCGACGATATCTTAAACGATATTGTCAAAATTAGAGTAAAACTTGGTGAATATACTAATAATATTATCGGAACATGCGTATGCGCACTACCACCCCCTCTCTTAATCCCTTCATTCCATGAATTTATTGACCTCTCCTCGTACCTAAGTAAAAACCTGTTTTTAATATAATTATGTATGTATATGAAATACTCAACTTGAGTGCGTAATTGAAAAGTATGAATCTATTTTCAAACTGGTAAATATTTTAACAGTCCATTTGAATACAGGTTTCATTTTTTTAAATTAATGATTAGAAAATCATATTTATGATACATTTATATAAAGCCTGTCCAATTTTATTGACATGTTTTGTTATAAAACTTTTTTATTCAATGTCTCATTGTTATTTTTTACACATAACATACCGTCATGCCATTTCCCTGCTGTATGCAGAAGACAAAGCACAAGAATTTCTTATCTCGACGCATCTTTCACCTCTTCTACATACATAAACCTCATACAACTTTTTCTTTCTAATCATACTTTTCTTGGTATACCTCTACCATGCCTTCCACTCATATTTGGACTAATTTCTTCATTAATTTGTTCTATATACTCACACCATCTCAGAGTTATCGTCTTCATCTTACCCAATACATCAGTCTTAAGTTCACATTCATCATAAATTGTCATCACATGCATTGTTCTCAGTGCACGCACTTCTACATCATTAATTCCACTCCTTTCAATCTTTTTCCACGTCCACATTTTACTCAAAGTTGGTACTAGAAAAGTTATGTCATCTTAGTAGATACTCCCGGTTCTAAGATATATGTTTTAGTGCCCCATTGACTTTTGTTTTCTATCACTACACATCGTTCAATATCCTTCGTAGCTCTTCCATCATCTGAGAAAATACTGCCCTATTAACAGAATTTCTCAACTTTCTCTGATCTTTTATTGTTCACCCATATATCAGATTTACTTTTCCTGCCACACTTTTCTTTCATCATGACTTTTTTCACCAGAATTTTGCAACATTCATTCACAGATCTTTCTCTTTGCATCTTTCATATAATTTATTTATCAAACTCTGTACTTCATCTTCATTCTCCGCTAACACAACTATGTCATCAGCATACAACAATCTGAATACATTCCCATTCAACATTTTAGTGGTACCCATTAACCTCTGTAGTTTTTTCACACATGGATCTATGTAAATATCAAACAACCAGGGTGACATCACGCATCCTTGCTTGACCTCTTTTAAAATATTAAACCACTCAGTCAAGGCACTCTTCACTCGAATACTTGCTCCACTTTCAGCATATAATGACGCAACACCACATATTAATTTATATTCAACACCATGTTCATTTAATATTTTCTATAGCTTCTTTTGTTATTTTATATAAATGTAGATTATTAAATATTGATTGTTTTGCTCATTAAATTTCTGTTTGATTAGGTTTTCTAAACATTTTATAATAATTGAATTTATATTAAAATAAATATTATGTTGTCATTAGCTTAAAGTCAAAAGGTTGCTTGAAAAGATAATTTTAATTGAAACTTTTTTTTACATTGCATGTTAAGTTTTGTTAAATTCACCCAAAAATCACTACTTATTTTTAACTTTTATGTCAATTAGTATCAAAATGAGGAATGTTAGGGGCCTTTTTGGGTGGTTTACAGCATGTGGCACACAGATATAGCTCTCCGCCTTGGCCTGCGTATAAACATTAGGAAGATATCCTTTTAATAGTCAACTAGATTTGATTTTCTTTCAAGATGGATTGTAGAGGATCATAATGATTATAAAAGTATTAAAAATATTTAAAAAAATGTTTATAACATTCATATATATTTTTAACACTAACAAAATATGACAATTCTTGCAACATTTTCTAGCTACGTCTAATAACAGGTTAAAAATACATATTTCAATGTTTTTTTTTTCAAGAAAAATGTGTCATTTCCTCATTTCAGACGTAATACTAGTACAACGTGACATCACACGATGTAGAATTTGACCAAGTGATTATATGTATTATCAATATTTTCAAGTGATTCAAATAAGATTATGATATCTACAAATTTCGAAAATAATAATCCACAAAAAAATCATTATCATCTCCTTATACAATACATTCCGTCAGGTATACAGGAATATTATAAACACCTCCATCCAGATCAGTCAACACTCCGACTTCCTATTGTAACATCAGTGGGTCGTGTAGGATTATCATCTGATTCATCATGTCCCTTGCAGGTGATAAAAATGGGCAGTTCTTGGCTAGTTATCAAGTGGTATCCTCAATTTGCTGAAGCTGAACCATTTCATTCTTCACGTGATCATATCGCCTGACACCCATCATCCTCCTAAGGGACGTGTTCTCAAAACTAAGAAGTCTTCCCCTTGCATCTTGGGTGGTTGTGCCTTGTTAACATACCAAGATTCAGAGCCATATAGCAAAATAGGCAGGATGCAGGCACCAAATAGTCAATATTTTGTATTTAAACTAAACGGTGGGTAGTCCCATATGCCTTCACGTTGTTAAAGATATCATTTGCAGCACTTAACCTAATAGGTCGCTTATTCCAAACACCCTCATTCACAGTAATCGTGGCACCGAAATACTAAAATTTATCAACTCTGTTGGCAGGGATGCCATTTATACATAAAAGAGTGTCCTTACCAGGGCATTAGTCACTACATATCAGCTCAGTTTATATGCGGACCAAGGCGGAGAGAGTTCTCTAATAGGCTGTGTGCTGTACAAATCACCCACAAAGACTCCTAACATAGAAAATTTACAATATATTTTTATCATTGACTGTGTTAAATAGAATGAAAAAGGTTATCTTTATATCGCTACTGGGATTTATTGTCAATAATCTATAGTAAATCAATATCTAGTACTATAAACAATATTATCTCCATAATTGTATTACCAAGTTTATTGAAAACATTCTCTTTAATATGGTGTATTCTCACTCTCTTTTTCATATCTATGATATACTTATCATGCAGAGATATTGATGAACGTGGTAGCTGGAAAACAGTATTGTCTTTGGACTTACAAGAACCATTGTTGTAGGCAGGTCACTCTCCATTAGTCTTTGTACTACAATAACACCTTATTGAGGTGTATGGTGGCATGGTAACGCACTGAACTTCCGTGCGGAAGGTCATCGGCTCAAACCCCGCACCGTGCTACTCCCCTCGAATGATAGATTTTTCCACCTAGTATTCGAGGATATAAGGATACCTATGACTACGTTCATATCTATTCTTTCAAAGAAAGATAAAAAAGAAAAACATGCCGATGTGCAACGGTTCTTTACATGGTGCATTATTCCAATGGATACCGATTGACTTACAGAGACTGGGTTAATTAAGGGGCTATAATAAAAAATTATTACTAATAGGAATTTTAAATTGTTTTTTTTTTTTATTCTAGGGATGGGAAACAGTTGATGATACTATTAAAAGTAATGTGCAGGAGACATTCACATGCTGTGGCTTTCGTGACAGAGATCTTCTTAATACAACCATGGGACATCCTAGCTGTGAAGCTGTTGATGTAAGATTATAATTTTTTTAATAAAAAGGGTTTTTTTATTTCTTTGGTGCAGTATTGGTGACAAATGGTTGATACCTCATAAACTATGAGACGAATCAACCTATTTATTCTCCAAAAACTGAATATTTGATGGCAGGCTGTCAACAATATGCAGAAGAAAGATTCTTCAGAATTGACAAAGTTAGTCTGAAGATGCTGTTGGTGGAAGTATTGACAGAGCAAATAAAATGAACAAAAGACTCATCGCACATTTTTATTTATTTATTTTAATTATTGTGTGTACATGTTTAAACATGTTACATCTGGCAGGCTTATTGCTATACAGCAATTTCTTCCAACTAACCAGTTCATCTTGAATACATTCAACTGTTTTAACCCATGATAGATTTATTAAAAAAATACATGTGTTCAAATTTAAGTAAAAAAACAAATGATTAATTGTCTACAATGCTTAGAACTAGAGGAAAGGAATTCGTTCAAGGATAAGGAAGGTAATCAAAAATAAATTTGAACGAAAGGATATTCTGAGTGATGTAATATTTTTTTCAATTTTCTCTTAAACATAAATAATGATAGTGCACATCTGATAAATTTTGATAATTCATTACACAGTTGCGCCAAGTGAACTACAAATGAAGAAGTGTTAAATGTGGTGTGATGTGTTGGTATTCAAAGGAGTCTCATTGCCTAATCAAAGAGAAATTCTGCTTCATATCTTTTCGCAAAGATATGACAGAGAATTGGGATTGTTAAATACACAAAATAATGTCAACAGAATGTGAAAGTTGCTTCACTACCTGATCTTAAGCCATTGAAGTCTGTTTCAAAACTCTGACACATGTTCATACTTCCTCAGGTTAAATATGAATTCAATGCTAACGTTTTGGAGTATCTTCAACTTATCCAACATCTCCTCGTAGCATCCAAATAACATACATCATTGTAATCAAGTAATGGAAGCAAAAACATTGGGACAGTAGTACTCAACTTAAAACTGGCAGAAAGTTACGCATTCTATAAAGATAATTTAGAGAAGCAAAGATCTTGCAGCTTAACTCTGAGACATGATTATGCCAACTAAAATTTTCATCAATAAGGATTCCCAGATTTTAGACATGTGATGAATACAGAATTATCAATTTTAGTAGAGGAAAAACATTGGAAAGTCTTCAATAAAAGATGTTGATTACCCGTGATAATTGATTTTAGAGAATTCAGGAGTGGACCGTTTTCTTTCTGTGTGATGCAGTTAAGGTCATAATTCATGATATCAGCAGCAGAAAAAATATTTCGAGAATGGAAACTTGTGTCAATTGAAGATCATCGGCATATAGATGATATTTACTCTAGCGCCGTCTAGTTATGGAGTCAATGAAGATTGAAAATAGAATTGGTGACAATATTCTACCCCGCAGAATATCAGCAGAATTTCATCAAACAGTTGGTTTGACAATTTCACCTATTGTCTACGCCCATACAAGTAATTTTTTTAACTATTTCAAGGCTTTGTCAACATGGTCCAAGACTGAGGATAGTGTAGATGAATTATTCAATCAATTCCTCAACAAGACCAAACTACAATGCTCACTCATGAGCAGCATGATGAGGAATGTATTTTACCTTTATAGAAAAAGCAATTAATCAACTAATTAAAGGTAGATTGACTCAGAAATTTACTGTGATCAAAGTCCAATGAGTATGCAAGTATATCATACACTAATTTTGTTTTAGGAAATAGAACTAAGCAAAAAAATTTATTTTACAATTAATAAAATATGTCTGTTGGTATTGTCACAAATACCTTTATTTTGGAAATGTTTTACGAAAATCAAGAATTGATAATGTGTGAAATTTTATGTTAGCATATAGTTATTATTTAAATTATCATTACAAAGAAATCCATTTCAATAAAATAGGTGAAGTGTTATGTCAAAATAAGTTTCAAAGTAAGATAAATTACACGATGATACTGAATTTATCAAGTGTTTCTTTATATCAATGTTGACCTTAGATGATATTTGTTCTGTAATAATATTAGAGAAAATTAAAATGACATTTAATATCTAAGAATGTTTTTATATGAAATAATTTACATAGCTATAGTGATATTTTACTGTAGGTTTTATACATAAAGAAATGTTCTACTAATTTTTAAATCAAGTCTGAAAAATTGTTTTGCAGGAATTTTCGGTAATATTTTTTAAATCTAGTAAATACTTCAAGATTTGAATTGCCTATTTAAAAAAAAAACTTCAAGATTTAGTTGTTCATTTTTATAGTAATCATAATTGTTATAATAGGTTAGTCAATAAGTTTTGAAAGCGACATCTATGGAGCAGTAGAAAAACCAAAATTTCTACGCCATTTTAATATTTCATCTTTCATAAGAACGTACTCAAAATTTCATTTCGATCTGTCAATTCATTCTTTGTTTACAAGCCATTTGAAGTTGACGTGTCAGTGTATTTTTTAACAATGGAAAAATCCGAATATCGTGCAGTGATTAAATTCTTTGTTTTGGAAGGTTTATCGGCTACTGAGATCCATGCAAAGATGGTGAAAGTATTAAAGGAGTCTTCTCCTTTATTTCCAACCGTTCACCGATGGGTTTTGGAGTTTAAGCGTGGCCGTACAAGCGTTGAAGACGATCCACGCTCAGGACGTCCAAAAAGTGCATCGACACCAGAAATCATAGCTAAAATACAGGATATGGTTTTGGAAGATCATCGATCAACTGTGGATGTGATAGCTGACACCATAGGCATCTCACATGGAACAACATGGCATATTTTGGCTGAAGTTTTGGGTTTCAAAAAACTGTGTACACAATGGGTGCCGCATTTGCTAACAATGCAACAAAAACACGTTCGAATGCGACTTTCTGAGCAACATTTGGAGCAATTTCGAAAGGATAAAAAGGATTTTCTGCGTCGATTCATCACTATGGATGAGACTTGGGTCTACCACCATGATCCTGAATCAAAACAAGAGGCTAAGGAGTGGTGTGAACCAGGCACTTTGGCTCCGAAGCGAGTTCGTGTCCAGAAATTGGCCAAGAAGGTGTTAGCGTCAGTTTTTTGGGATGCAAAAGGAATTTTATTGATAGATTATCTCCAAACTGGTAAGACAATCAATTCTGATTATTATTGTGACCTTTTGGACCAGTTGGATGAAAAAATTTGTGAAAAAAGACCCGGTTTGCAGAAGAAAAAAATCATTTTTCATCAAGACAATGCACCTGCTCAAACAGCTCAAAAAACCATCGCGAAAATCAGTGAATTGGGGTACGAATTGTTGCAGCATCCACCCTATTCGCCAGATTTAGCTCTCTCTGACTTCTGGCTGTTCTCACACCTCAAAAAAATCCTTCGTGGAAAGCATTTTTCATCAAACGAAGAGGTTATAGCCGTCGTAGAGGAGTATTTTGCAGGCCTTCCAGAAAGTCACTTCCGTGATGGGACAACAAAGTTGGAAGATCGTTGGATCAAGTGTATTGATCTTATGGGAGACTATACTGAGCAATAAAAGTGATTTCCCCCCAAAAAAAATGTATTTTCATTTCCGCTTTCAAAACTTTTTGACTAACCTAGTAGTAATCATAATTGTTATCAATATTAATTTAACCCTTGATTTAGATGTTACCAATGTGTAAATATCAGTCTCCAATTGTTTTCGTTATGTGTATGGATTGTCACGAAACGACGCAGAAACTCCTTCGGATTGCGCTTAAACATCGTCAAACACTGCTCTGAAGTGGTCTCATGGTTGCGCTTGTTGTCCGGAGTGAGCAAACGCGGCACCCATCGCGCCGACAGCTTTCTCATGCCCAATACTTCATGCAGGATATGACCATGACCCACACGGTCTTTTGAGATGCCTACTATCTCAGCTATCTCGCGCACCTTCAATCGGCGGTCTGCCAATACGAGATCGTGGATTTTTGTCACGTTATCCTCCATGGTAGCCGTTTTCGGGGCACCTGGGCGTAGCTCATCAAAAACCGACGTGCGACCACGTTGAAACTCGTTAAACCAATTTTTGACAGTCGCCATCGAAGGAGAAGAGTCACCGTACACAGCATCCAAGCGCTCTTTGATTTTGCTGCGCGATTTCCCTTTCAAAAACAAGAATCGAATCACCGATCGATATTGCTCTTTTTCCATTTTTGTCAAATCCGCGGACACGCTCGCTTCCACACGCGATCAAAACAAAACTACGCATCCAATTCGGCTGAAATTTTGACAGTAGCTGTCAACGAGAATGCACTACGCGATAAAAAAATTGCTCTTGCGATAGTGGTGCCATCGGGCGGTGAGGCTAAGTACTTATCGGACCGCCCTCATACATATATAAATATTTTCCGAAATTGCACATATATCTCAAGATAAATAGCAGAAAAGACATTTAAGAGAGAAGCTTTCTAAAGGTGTAGGATCATGTCATAACATCCTCCCAACCGAGATACACCCCACCAATATAGGGGGCGTTCAGCCACGAGAATATCGGATTTTTTTAACCCACATCCAATAACAAAAATAGTAATTATAAGCAATCTTTACAATATATCTGTTTAGACTAAAAAGCAGGAGGAATATGTGTTCATTTGTTGTATCATATTTTTTTATTATCTTGAGGAAGGTTATTAAAATACATAGAATTTATATAAATTGTTTTAAAATTAGGACATAATTTATTTTTCATTTGCTACTCATAATTTTTACCAATAGATTATATAAGTGTCCTTTCTCCAAGATTTATCCAATATCCTGTGAGGTTTTTCTTTTTTAAAAGTTAACTGATATTTGGGGCAACCTTAACTTAATAAATTGAGTTTTTTTATTTCAGAAAATTTGCTGTTCAGGAAAGCTATATGACTTTACTTGTTCTTGTTCTCCGTGTATGGAAAAGCTACAAGAAACTATGAACTATGCGTTCAAACTGTGTGGAGGCATTGGGTTATTCTTCAGTTTTACTGAGGTATTTCACAAACTGGTCAATTTTATCATTTTTCCATTTGCATTTTTCACTCAAATTTTATTTATTATTTGGAATGTGTAGTAATATTATTTCTTTAAGCGCAGTTAAGTTCTTATATTTTGACTTTCACTTACCCAATTCATTTATGTTATTGATATTCTATTATATATGAATTACATTTTTATCCGGTTTAAATATACAGAACTTGGCTATAATTATTTACAATAATAATGTTTCTTTTGCTTATACTCACATCTTTTAAATTACTAATATTTTTTTTTGTATGTTCTTAATATTATCTAATCTTATGGTATTATTATTTTAATCATTAAAACTATTTTTGGTGTTGGTAATTTTCAAGGATTTTGATTCTGATGGGTTTAGTTTTTTAAGTGATCTTTTATATGTTGGGTGATTGGATATTAATTTTACATATTGTTGAATTAATGTTATGGAAGGGGATTTTTTAAATTAATAAATTTATTTTTCAGTATATTCAAGTGTGTTGGGTTTTTGTAAGAGTATCAAATTGAAATAAATGTCATTTAAAATTTTTAATTCATTCATGTAATACATTTTTACTCGGGCCTACATATTATATACGTGGGTAAATTGAAAAGTTCGCAGCCTGACTAAGAAACTCAACGCAAATATTTTTATATTTATTAATACTTTTCAACATATTCTTTCCTAATTTGAATGCACCTTTTACTCAATTATTCCAACTGCACTATGTTGCTTTTAAAAAAATATTTGGTAATGCCTTAAAATAGGTGTTTACTGCAGTTCAACCTCTAAATCTCTATCACCCAAGTATTTTGTCAGTTTTTGGAATAGGTGAAAGTCAAAAGGACCTAAATATGGAGGGTAAATAAAACTATTAGAAAGTTTTGTGAATTTCAGCCAATGATTGCTTTGGCGCATTGGGCTGGTGGAACATCACTTTTTTTGAAAGCATATCCTGTATTTTATTATTTATTTCTTCGTGCAAACATTGTAGGAAGCCAACAATATTTAGCATTTATTATTGCGCATTTCCTAGGCGATCTATCATGATGACCTTCTTTGCATCCAAAAAAACAGAACCCATCATTTTGCTGGCTGACAAAAACGCCTCAGCCCTCTTTGGGTCTGGAGATTCATAGCATATTCGATTATTTGAATTCTGTAGTATGGTGGTGAACCCAGGTTTCAAAAACCCTTGAGGATCTGCTTTTAAACACTTAAAAGAGTAAGACTAGTACATTTGTGTTGGATCGTAAGTTTTGGAATCCTTCTCGCATACACCTAATATATCTCCAATTCATTGACAATTTTGTTGTGTCCTTGTTCATATGAATCGGTTATTTTCTGAGCCTTCAATCTTTGATCACACCTTATGTCGTACATTTTCTAAATACTTCCTGAATGGAGGATGTTGAAAGTTTTCCTCCTCTAGGGTCATCTTCAATGTTCTCCAGATCACATTTGAATTCTGTTGCCTACTTTTTAATAGTTGTGTAAGATTGACACGATGATCCCAATGTATTTGCATGTCATCATGGATCTGCTTTGTAATCATCCCCTTTTATTGGAGGTGCTTGATAACCATTCTTTGTTGAGTTTTATCCATTTTGCAACATTTCACTGGCACAGAACGTGAAGTCCAGCTAGGTGAAAATTTACGAAAGTTAATGAATAATACATGACACTTTTTTAAAAATTTCAATAACAATTTATGGCATGGAAATATAATTCTTATTGCCAGGTTCGTATTTTTCTCCCATTATGAAGAGTCTACTTCTTTCTATAGAATAGCGATGAGCTCTCTCAGCAGGAAAAACAACCTCTCCATGACAATTTCTAAAATCCTTGCACACCAGATAGCTTCTTCCTGCTTTAGCAATAACATAATTCAGTGAGCAGACACAGAAGGTGCCTCAATAAAAACAAAAATCAACCACCTTATGTGAAAAAAAAAGGATATTCAAAGCTCCAATCAAAATGTCATCCTATCCCATCAATAAGCACCCCACCACTCAAATTGACACACTGAAAGCTAAATGTTCCCACTACAAAATAATAATGTTACCTGTAAACAAAAAAGAGAACTTCACCTTGAGGTCTCGATCTTTTCAGTGCACTCTAGTGATTCGATATTGGATTCAATATAATGATATACGAGTACATGAATTAAAAAATATATTAACACAAATAATACATAGTATGTATGGGTTTTTGATATTATTTATATTTTTGAAAAATACTAATTTTTGCATGTATTTGTTTCCAGTTTGTGGGAGTTTGGTTGACTGTTCGCTATCGAAATCAGAAGGATCCCAGAGCTAATCCTAGCGCTTTCTTGTAAAATGTTAAAAATCATAAACATTTGTGTTCTTATTCCATGATGCATAGGGTATAAGGTGCAAATTTCATTTTACTCAATCACATTTTGTCGTCTATTTGTTGCTTTATGTGTGGTTGTGTTTTTGGTCGCTCATCCTTTCAAAAATTCAATTCAACCTCAAATATATGTCTTTGTGGGAATTGATTTTGCAATGTTATCAATTTAACTATTGTAATTTCTAATTATAAGAATTTTTGCCTCTTTTTGCTTTGACTAATTTAATTATCAATATTTTTGAAAATATGAATATTGAACGTGAAGATAATTTTTGGTATAAATGTTTCTGCAATTTAACAAAATATTGTATATTTCAAATTTGTCGCTAAACATTACTATTCATAAATTTTACAATACATAAATTTTTAATACATGAATAATTTTTTTGGGTATTATTTTAAGATAAATTTTTAAAATTCAATTGTGAGACTTCCGCTAAAAACATATCTGAATATTGACTTTTACGGCCGATGTAGTGATATAATATATGGTATTATTATATCACATATTAACCCATTTTGGCAGCTTGGTATCTTAATGCCCACCAACCTCCATAAAAGTACGAAATTTAGCTTAAAATTCTCCCAGCAAGACTGAAGTACCACAATCTATGCAAAAACATCCTCAAAAATTAAGAATTAAAGACATATGTAATTTTGTTATTATGATAAAATTTATCGTAATAAAACTGACTACAACTGACTAGCTATAAACAAACTGAACTGAACAACTGACTGTTATAAACAACACATCTTCATCTGTTAATGAACATTGTTCCCAAAAAATATAATATTAATTATAGAAAGCAAAATAATTATATGGCAAAGTCTATGATGTTGATATAACGAATTGGAAAGTAAGTAATGATTTACGAATTAAAGCTCAAAAAATTTCAGGTAGCAATGGACTTTCAACCAATAATCTAAAAAAAACTAGACAACTTACTCGCTTAAATTTTTGCATTGTCTTCACGGCCAAAGATACTCCTGACAGTTGAAAGAATTCAAATTTAATTTTTTTTTTCATTAAAAAAGAGACTTTGGAGATCTCAAAAACTTCCTGTCAGCGCTTTCCAAAATCATAACATGCTACATCCAAACCATTCTGGATGAAAACTAGCCAAGAGAACAGGCTATTTTTAAAGGAGGATTAAGCTTATTTAATCATAAAATAAGAAAAAACTTTTGATTCCGTCAAAACATCTGCGATAGCCAATTCCTTATTAACGCAAGGCATACCTGAGGTTTATTCAAAACTTTTCAATACCATTTGCAACTATGTTGCAACAACTTTTAATTTCCATAAGGATTTGGAAGAAATACCCTTCACGTCTGCCAAGGAGAAACTATTTCACCTAAATTGTTTTATGCTGAGCTCAAAGATCTTCTTAAAAACTTGACAAGAGAATATCCACTAATAGAGAATACTTAAACCATCTCAGATATGCAGATAACATTATGATAATTGCAAATAACCAAAGACCAAAGCAGCAGGTCTTAAAATGAACATTGAAAAGACCAAATTTATAGTAAATAAATTTTAGCATACTGCAGTAATGAAAATAGATGGTTACACTTAGAATAAGTCCAACAATACATCTTATTTCATTGGGAAACTACAAATAAAGAATTACATAAAAGAACTCAATTGGCTTAAAGTTCTTTTTTCCAATTGAAAAACATCTTTAAAAACCATCTATCTGAAGTGAAAAATATTTTATCTGTTTATATTCCTACTTCTCTCATACAGAAAAAAGCTTCAAACTACTAGGAGAAGCATGAAGAGATGAATTACTGGGGAATGAAGAAACTGCACACGAAGTAAATGGATTGGCTCTCAAACACAGATCAAAGACATAATTGAGACCATAAAAGAATTCAAGTGGAATTGGACAGGACGTACTGCTAGATCAACAGACAATTGTCTGTAATTGTTGTAAAAGGTCTAGAAAGCGACCTAAGAATTCAGACCATTAAATAATAATTGAGACCATAAAAGAATTCAAGTGGAATTGGACAGGATATACTGCTATAATTGAGACCATAAAAGAATTCAAGTGGAATTGGACAGGACGTACTGCTAGAACAACAGACAATTGTCGGACCTATATGCTCATCCTGTGGTATGCGAGGTGAACTAAAAGGTCTAGAAAGCGACCTAAGAAACATTGGGTGAATGATACAATACAATTAAATAGAATACAATACAATGTGGCAGCAAACTGCAATGGATAGATAATTTTATGAAAATTCTGGAGTTGCCTATGTGCAGTAGTGATACAATAAAAATTCTAATACGATGAAGACCAAATTAGATTTCAATTAAAATAATAAAAAATATCAATTGTTAATATTGGGTACGATTTTTACATTTATATTTTTCAATTTGTATGTACTTACAATCCCTATAAAATTAATTTTATTTATTTAGTTTCCATTGAGATATTTTGATTTGAAATTGTTGAAGCAATTTTTTATTCAAAATATAGTTATTCCCTTTGTTACTTCATTTGTATGCATTTCAATTGATTTGCCCAAAAACAAACTTTAGTATGCAGGAAAGTCAAATTAAATCAGTATTAAATAAATTTAAAAAAAATATGATTAATCTTTTTTGTGGAAAATAAACATTGAAATAGTACTTTATTCATCAAAGAAGGAACAAGTTCATTCTAGTTGAATAAAATATGAGTAAGTTATCATCTGATTTCGATATGATTTTAAATATAATTAACATTTTTATTAGCACATGTTTTTCAAAGACACAAGTATTGGAGCTGAGCAAATTTTTAATGCACAATCTATATATTTTTCTTTCAAAAAATTTCAATGTTTCATTTGCTTCTAATTGTGAATGCATACTTTTTTTATGTACATAACCGCTTATTTTTTAAATGATTATGTTTGTTACCAAGAATGATTTATTTTTGATGTTCAGTCACATTTCTGTAATGGGGGATTTTTTTCCAGGAAAAAGTTTGTAACAAACTAACAATAAAACCTTCATATAACCACTGATAATTATAAAATTTAAAGTATACTAAGGTATTGCAAGAGCCACAATAAAATGCAGAAAATTTGACTGTAGATAGAATTAGAATTGAATAATACATAATTCAATTTTTGCATTTCATTCTTCTAACACGACTTGCGGTCGGGGATTCAGAAAAAATAGTTTTAATCTTTAGTTATAGGTATATTCATCAGATTAATTATTGATGTAATATGCTAATGGTATCTGACCACAGAAAGGGGATTTACAGTGAATTGATCAATACATAGCTTAGCTTCAAATCGACTTAAGCTTTTTATTGGCAGGGTGTGTATGTTAAGAAAACATATTGCATTCCTGGTTCCTTTCAAAGTTGCCTGAAGTTTAAGACAACTCTTAATGGAAATATGGAGCAGTGACTGGCTTGACTTCTGACATTAGCCTTTTAAAATTATACTCATCCACCTCTGTTATGATTAGTAGATTTGAATTCTTGGCCTTACTTGCTAGGATGTGGAGTTTTGGGCTGGAAACTAACGGAATAAAAATTATTTTGAACTTGAAATCATACATACATGCATATCAAATCCTTGGCAGGGTAATCAGAGCAAACAGATCTCTTCACTCTTTCCACGGTCTCTAAATTCATACATCACACCGGGCACTTGTTAATTATTTCTACATCTGACTACATTCTTTCAAAATTTGGCTGACTCATTTTCCTTGGTGCACTTTAATTTTATTTTGAGAGATTTTTGGTAATAATATTTTTTTTGGCAATTAAATGCCAGTTTTTATGGATGTTTCTAGGAAGTATTTTATCTGCAACCTGCAAATTTTCTGGCCTTACGCTTTGTTGTCAAATTCCGTGTTAAGAATCGACACGTTTGATACTCCTCTTTAAATTAGATTTGTGGTATGTATCAGTACCTCTTAGAAATTTTAATTTAGAATTCGATACAGCACTACTTAAATGATTAACAGGTTTAGTAAAGTTTTAACAATGGTTTAGAGAAATACTAACTCACAAATTAAGCTGTCAGAACAAATTGTCTAATGCATAATTCATTTACATGACTTTTTAATCTTAATACCCATAAATGTTATTTTTTATACTGCATGATTATTGTGTAGAGCACATGTATATATCTTTTTCAATATTTATAGGAAAAGGGTTATGTTTAAAAAATGGATATTGTTTACTAATTTTCTTTTTATTTTGACAGTTATTGGCAGTATGGCTAGCGAGAAGGTATAGAAACCAGCCTGATCCGGATTATAAACCTCCACATTCTGTGTTTTCAAGAAATTTTGATTATTGAAAAACTCTTAATCAAATAGTATCATGATTTTCCTTATATAATGTTTTATAGACCATATCCTGTGATTATTTATTTTTTCATCATATAAAATTTTAGGTGCTTGTTGAAATTGTATTTAAAATTTGAGTATCCTTTTTTATGTTGTCTCTTTTTTATGTTCTAATTTCTTTACTAGTATCGACTACCATAATTAAATGAAAACCACCTTTAAAAAAGTTCTACAAAACTCTTTTTAGTTGAGGGCGATTTTTATATCTCACTCATTTAGAAAAATATTTTTAAATAACCACATATTTAATGAAATTGGTTAATTTTTAGGGCATTTATATTTTTAAAGAAATTGTTTAAAAAAAATCTTATATTCCTATTGCATATTTTTGCATTTATGAGTTTATATAAAAAATTAACATTCATTAATTGTATAGTAAATTTTATTTGAAATATTTTTTGCAAAGTTTAGTCATTTGTAAGATAATCTTTCGTATATTTAATTACATTATTATAAATGTATTTTCTTAAGGTAACTTACTTTATTTATATTTTTTCTAGTCAGAAAAATTAACTCAGAATATTAAAGTAAGTTTTGAAATAAGCAGGTTTATATTTATTTTTTCCTTGATTACTTAGTAAGGATTATAAAACTTCACAATTAGACGTGAATGCCCCTAGTTTCATAGTATGTGTTTTATAAAATAATTAAGGTTATTCAACTATATACTGTTATATTGGCATGAAGTATAAGATATGTTTAGATCATACTGACTTATAGCAAACTTGAAAACTTAATTTTAAAATATTATTTTTTACAACATATGTAACATGATATCGTACTCCTCATTTCTGCTGAAATCTGTTTTCCAAATTTCAAAATTGAATAAGTACAGTTATATCATAGTATAAATAGGCCAAAACCCATACGATAGTTATCGTCAAAGAAAGAATACGAGAATTGAATTTAGAATACAAGAGAGTGAGAGAGGAATATTTGGATTCTCTCCGAAAGTAATTCGAAATTTGAATCTCGGTGGGTCCGTGATACTGAACGAATTTTAAATACCTAGCTAACAATTTTTGAACCGGTGTAAAAGGGGACGATGTATAAATGATATATACAAACAAATTTTACATTTATGAATATATATTTTCATAAATGTAGAATTTGTTTTACTTCTGGGAATATTTCACGGGTTGCAACTAGTATTTTAAAAATACTTTCTCAAGGGACCAGCTAATTAGAACTTCTTTGTTGGATAATATTTGAGGTGTGTGTTCCATAATAATTAAAAATCAGGCAAAGGGTTGAGCTTTTTAGGTGGGAAAATTTCTAAAATGGAAATAACTCAAATGGGTTTTCCTGTATGTAATTATCAAAACTGAATAATGTGAAAAATAATTAAAATATTCAAACTCTTCTCTTGTATTGCAATCAGAAGCAGTTCACACTCTTCATCTCACCCAATTTGTGTACATTATCTGATACTCTTCTCAGTCCATTGATTTGATTTTATTTCACAGTTTTTCGCTTGCTTTCAAGTTCCATTACTCGAAATATATTTTTTTTATTACGTTGCTTCTTAAAAAAGAAATAAGTTTTCAATTTTAATCTAGTCAGTATAGATCTGAGCTTATCTGTGTGATGTCATGATTTGGAAAAAAATGTCTTCTTTATAATAAAAGTATTTTAAGCAGTCTTTAAAAATTTGCTCATGTGTCACCTGGGTATTTTATAATATTAAACTTATATTTTTCAACTGATAATGTACAAAAATATAACTCATCTTTGATAAAAAGTAGCATTATTATTATCCGTAACATGTAAAATTTGGAACTGAAACACATTAGTGTTAATGAAATGGTTTTTAAATATCTACTGTACTCCAAAAATGGTTGAATAAACCATATGGTGTATGAAATTTGAATTTTTTAAAACTATATTTAAAATTTTATAAAACTTGAGAAAAATATTTGATTTTTTTAGTTTAACACATTGCAAGTGGTTACATCACATAGTGCCCCAAGGCTGGAAGAGGGCCTTTTTTCGCTATATCACCGATTACTGTAGGTAGTCGCTAAAATTTGAATAACTTTTACAGTTTTTATCGGATTTAAAAGTTTTTTCTTTATTTGTACTCACTAGTATCCGTAGATTATTTTCTTGTACACCAAAATACAAAATATAATTTGCCTTAAAACACTTCATTAAAAATATTACCATTATGGTTTTACTTATAGGAAAAAAATATCTTATAATGTAAATATCAATTAAAAACATAACAGGAACCTTTATGTAGCGGAACGTTACAATGGACACATAAGTATCGAGTTTCACTGCCGAGAGTATCAAATTTCAAATTCGTAAAAGATGATGCGGTTTCTTGATAAAAAAATGTACGACAGCATCCTGTTTTACCAATTATATATGTAGTTTATATTTCGTTCAAGAGAGCAGCAAAACTAGCAAAATATTTGTTTGAATACGACTTTTGTCGTGACCCCCAATTTAAGCACAGACTACGTAAACATGAGAATTCTCGTGTCCGCTTTTTATTGTTGGGCACCCGAACACGAGAATTGTTGTGAGCCACTTACAATGTGTTAAAATTATTTTATAATTTGGTTTTTTATACATTGGTATAATAATTTGTTGTTAATCATTCAAAATCAAAATAGGTATAAGGAAATCTTTGAAATTGAATATGATAATAAATCATTTCATAGCAAATATTCAATACATCACTGATAATATTACGAGTGATTAATGTAGTATCCAAATATTAGGTCCTTACATATGAAATTGGCGTTTTGTTTGGGAGGAACATAAAGTTGATTTTTTTTTAATATAATATATTTATTTAATCAACGTATGTACCATTGCTATCTATGCACTTTTGCCATCTCATAGGTAGTTCATCGATCCCTTTACTAAAAAAACCATTCGGACGGGAATCAATAAAATCTTTGAAGTCGGTTTGGACTGCCCCATCGGAGTTGAATTTTTTCCCTTGCAAGAAGTTATCCAAATTTCGAAAAAAATAGTAATCTGTTGGGGCAAGGTCCGGAGAGTACGGTGGATGTCTTAGACATTCCAATTGAAGCTCTTCTAATTTGGTAGCCGTCTGTTGTGCAGTGTGTGGTCTAGCGTTATCATGAAGCAGCAGTGGCCTAGAGCGATTAACCAGCCTCGGTTGTTTAGCAGCTAGCTTTTCCATCATGGTTTGCAGTTGCTGACAATAGACATCTGCCGTAATCGTCTGGCCAGATTTAAGAAAGCTGTAGTGAACGACACCAGCACTAGTCCACCAAACGCTCACAAGTAACTTTTTTGGAGTCAATTTTCGCTTGGGGCATGGTTTGGCTGGTTCGGCAGGGTTCAGCCATTGCGATGAGCGCTTCCGATTATCATACAGGATCCACTTTTCATCACAGGTAATGATTCGATTCAAAATCCCTTCATTATTGTGCCGGTTGAGTAATGCAACGCAGCAGTCAACGCGCGTTTGTTGATTTGTTTCACTCAATTCGTGAGGTACCCACCTTTCAAGCTTTTTCACCTTCCCAATTTGCTTCAAGTGGATTAAAACAGTTTTATCACTAACACCGCAGCCTGCAGCTAACTCGGACGTGGTTTGCGATGGATCCGCTTCCACAATAGCCTTCAATTCTTCATTATCAACTTGGGTCTCCGGCCGTCCACGGGGCTTTTTCTGCAGGTCGAAATTTCCAGAACGAAAACGTTGGAACCAAAAACGCCCTGTGTTTTCTTTTGCGGCACCGTCGCCATACACATCATTAATCCTTCGAGCCGTTTCTGCAGCACTGGTGCCACGGTGGAACTCGTACTCGTAAATAACGCGATATTTCAAGTTTTCCATTTTGTAAACTGAGTGACGCAAAGAAAAAAAACAATTGAGGAAAAAACAAATGAATTATAATTTTCGAAAAACAAATACTTGAGTAAATAGCTGTATAAATTTGAATTTGGAATTCCTAACCAAAGAGAAGATATTTGAGATCAAAGTTGCCAGTACGGCAAAACGCCAATTTCATATGTAAGGACCTAATATTTTATACTCTATATATATTTTGTTTTCAACTATGTATCATTTCTAAATATTATTTTACATCTTAAGAATACCTAGTCAGCAGTAAAATTTAATTATTTATCATGAATATTCATATATATATTTTAATTGAATCACATTTTTGTTATGAATGCTAAAATGTCCATAATATTGAACACTGTTATACATGCGTACTCTGAGTTATTGCCATTCGCAATTATAATATTTTTCACAACTTACCTCGAAGTTGCGTTACTTGGTTCGGAGTTATCACTCTTAACCACTATTATTCTACCATATGATTATGTCTGTTGTACACAGATAAAAGAAAAACTATTTCATACAAAACCTTTGATAGGTATTTTTAAAAAGACCAGCATTTACTGATATAATTTTTATATCAGCATTTACAGACCAGTGTTTACTGATATAATTTTCCAATAACAAATGGCATGAAATTAGCAGCAGATTAGCTCGTTTAGCTAGTCATAACTGCACCTAATCTTCAATCTTAAATAGAGTACTTTGACTTATGTATATTTTTGAGATAACGCTCCCCTCTGAAATTGTCGGTGAAATATCTCCAGGATATGACTGCATGTATTTCCTTAAACTTAAGTTATACAAAATTACGTATGATGTCAAACTAGAGATTTGTGTATTGAAAATTTGCAAATCCATACTAAATCAAAATTTAATATTATTACTTTATGTATAAGTACTGCAGATGTCTCTGCCTCAGATAAGGCACTGAGCCTAGTGAGACAGCTGGCGACTGATAAAAAATAAGTTAACATTTGAATAAAAATATATTTCACCAATAGAAAGAAAGTTTAGTATTGAGACCACTAGACTTGAACTATATTGGAATTTTATACTGCTGACTTAAAATTCCTCCTTGTCATTTGAGTTCGCTAATTTATTGATTTTTCATAGCCATGTTTTTGTGATAATGTCAAGTTCTGATAATAAAAGTGCATTTTAAATAAAAAAAACTATTTAGTCTTCATATAATATATTTAAGTGCAGCTAAAAGTTTAGGCTAACTCATCAAAGATCTAAGTAGTATATATTTTCTCACGTGTAGTTAAAAGTTATGAAAATAATATTTTTAAATGTAGCTGTGGAAATCTCATCTTTCTTCATTTTATTTTAACATTAGAAGTATTGTTTCTTTAAAGTGCTATTTTCAAGACATGCATTAATATATGAATTATGATTCCTTATTAAATGGTATCTTTTACTTTTTATAAACATACGAGGGTCATCTAGAAAGTAAGGTTACAACATTTATGTAGGATCGAAAAATGCTTGTATTTAATTGAAATTCACAGGATACTTCACAAATATATTAAACTATTTTTCAACGTAATCGCCGTCGAGATCGAGACATTTCTGTAGTCGGGGCACCAGCTTTTGTATGCCAGTGTCATAGACCTCCGCCGCCAGCTCTTTCAGCCACTTCTTCACAGCTTCCTCAACCTCCTGATTGTTGGAAAATTGTTGGGGTGTAGTGATACACCCATGTCTCATCCCCCGTCACGATCGAGTTCAGAAAAGCTTCTCCCTCCTGTGCAAAACGATCCAAAAGTTCACGCGCGGCGGTCATGCGAATTTGACGGTGCTCCGGTGTAAGCATTCTGGGCACCCATCTCGCACACAACTTCTGATAACCAAGTTTTTCCAACACAATATCACCAAGGAGACTTCGAGAAATGTCAGGAAATTCTTCCTGAAGGTCGTCAAGCGTCACACGGCGGTCATTTGGCACTTGTTCCTCAATTTTTTGCACAAGTTCGTCAGAAATTACTGCCTTGCCTCGTTTTGAGTATCAGTACGGCCTTCTCTGAACAACCTAACCCACTTCGTGACATGTTGTCGACTCATCACATCACTACCATAAACTTCCACGAGCTTCCGATGGATATTCGCGGCGGTATTATTCTGCAAAGTCAAAAAACCGATGACCGCGCGGATCTCGCACAGACGGGTGGTGGCAGGAGCGCGCGATGACCTCGCCATCAGAAGAATTTACTGTGACTGAACAAAATGGCCGACAAACACGCGGGACCAAACAAACTCACCATTAGGATCCCCCTACACGCCAGTTGCGCCAACTTCGAAACAAAAAATCTCCCTCCGGCCTCAGGAGCCCTTGTAACCTTACTTTCTAGGTGACCCTCATACTTGGGATACTTCTTATATATAAAATTTTACGTTTATTTGTTTTTACCACGTCGGCCATTACCACGCGGCCATGCACCCCATTTATATTGTATGTTTCAATGAAGTGCATGTAGATCAATATAAGTGAGAAAACCTCTTAAATAAGAACATATTAACTCTTTCACTGTTGACCACGTAATATTGTGTGGTGTAAGGCGTATGTTAGGGACCATCCATGTGATATAGAATGGCGTGCTTTTCTTAATAATTTAGGAAAATCAATAAGAATAGTCAAATCTCGTGCACTTCAGTTTGTGAAGAAATTTGACAGCCATATTTGTTCTTACAATCATATACGATTTTGAACATATAAGTTCGTGTTGTCAGTAGAAGTTTTTCATCCAATTTTAAGTTTGTTTACTGAAAGGTGTGCCCTTATTAGTCCATTACCAATAGAATTCATTTCACATGGCTGAGCATGTAACTTCAAATGTTTGTTTGTAGTTGATAGTATTTGATTTTTAAATTTTCACGATCTATACTTATAATATCTCACCAAAGTGAGCTCTAACAGCTTAAATAATAATTTCACCATGAGGATTCTACTATTGGCAGTAAACATATTGAATGGGTTTCTCTATAATTTTTATATCAAAAAAATAATTAGAAAAAAGATTGAGATTTGCAAGATTTATTTAGAAATGTTAGCATGTTCAATTTGAATTCTTGGCTATTTTTCTATCGATTTTCATCATGAATGAGTAAATTTTTAACTTTGTAAAAATATATGTATTTAAATTATAGTCATAGAAGTCGAAAGTTGTTGAAAAAAAAAGTTACGTGTATTAGTGTGCATTAAATAAAATTACGTGTATTAGTGTGCATTAAATAAAATTACGTGTATTAGTGTGCGTTAAATAAAATTAGTCTTGAAATCTGCTTGAATTCTAGTTTTCTCGTGCTTTTACAATTTCTAAAGTTTTCTCGTGCTTTTACAATTTCTAAATCTTGTATATGGATTATAAAAATAAATAATTTGTAAAAATATAAAATGATATACATTTATAAAACATTTCGCCTACGTTGTAATAAATTATTGTATAAGCTATCAATCATGTACTGAACTTAGCTATCATTTTACTCTAGTTTTTCTAGTAACATGTATCGTGTTATGAAACTATTATTAAGTGAATGACTGTAATTTATTGTGAAAGTAATCATTAATTATTAGAAAGTAAATGTGATACAAGATGAGCTTCTTTTTTTTTCTTTTTCTTTCAAATCCTTTCCTGAATTAAAATATCCTGATTGTGAACAGACGTTACTCGTCGAAGTCTAAATATGAAGTAATGGAGGTCAAGGATTTGGGGATAACTTTTATGTTGGACTCCCATTTGCTAACCATGTTTCGCAGGTGGTATCGGGCTTTTAAGATTTTATAATTAGAATAACTCGATAGTTTGATACTGGCGAATTTTGTATAATTATTTAATTCGTTCTTAATCACAATATACTTATTAAGTTTGGGCTTCGCATCAACTAAAATACAAGACTATGCTGGAACAAATACAAAAAAATATCCTGAGACATTTATGGTATAAAACAGAGGGTGATTATCTAAAATATGCATGCCATATTAAACTTTTGATAGTATACAATTATAGAAAGCCATGTCGTTATTTTTATTAAAAATACTGCAATGTAAATTTGATTGTCCCGCAATATTAAAGACACTTAGTTTTTATGTTCCTGATAATTAAAAGTACAAGAAATCAATCACTATTGTATGTACCAACTTACAGAATCAATGTTAAACACTCTGTGATTAGGATGAGAGTTGATAATTATTGATTAAGATGAGGGTTAGGGTGTTAAACCGATTGAGTGACACAGTGAATATATTCTCAAAATGCTATAAAATGTCTCCATCCAGGTTGTTCCATGACATACATTTATCTAGTCTTTCTGCAGTTGTATATGAATTTGATTTCCAGACCAAGTAATTTTTCATGAGAATTTATTGCTTTGCTGACTTAGTAACCGACTTAAATACAAGTCGATTCAAAGTAAAAAAAATTTTTCGGAGTTCTCACCATATCATACGCTCGCTCTTCTAGTAGATATTTAAGATACAACACGAAAAGGGAGAAGATATTTTAAAACATTGAAATTTATCTAATTCGAATACATTTTAAAACATTCAAAATTTGTCTAATTCGAATACATCACTGGTTGAATCATTTCAGAATATTAGACAGACTAACATATATTGTACAATACAATAATTACATGTCATTTTTACTGTACCTCTTTATACAGGCTGACAAAAAATGTATATGCACTTTTACAGTCCACAAATAATAAATATTTTTTTGACTAAATTTTTTGGCTGAAACGAGACTAAGCTTTGAAGGGAGAAAATCCATCCTAAAAATGCTACAGTAATTATGAAAATGAAGTGGAAGTGCAAAGATCTTTAAGAGGGTTTTTTGAAAGAAATCCATCGACACAGCTCATTATTGCTCACATTAGAGATAAGTTTGAAGCAGAGGGAACTGCTCAATATGTCCACAAGCAATATTTCAGAAGTCCATCATGAGAAAAACCGGTAATGGAAACATACCAATCTTTTCGAAGGAAATCTGTTTGGTAAGCGGTTTGTGAGTTAGTAATTTCAAAAGATAGAGTTCATCGCATTTTAAAGCTCAGACAATGGAAAAGTTATGGTACTTGTCAAATTATGTATTATAGAAAACCTACAGTTTTCAAACAAGATTCTTTGGAGTTATAAGACTACATTTAATCAGACAATGAGGTAACATGAGATATCTTCTTCGTTCATCAGACCTCACAACTGAACTTTTTCTTAAAGATAATGTTCAATGTCTAAAAGATAATGTTCAATGTACAAAACCTGAGTTGTTGATATTCAAAAAACGCCTACAATTTGCTAAAAATTATGATATTCAAATCAAAGCAAAGATTTGTTAATAATATTTTGTATGCTAAAAATAATAAAAATGAGAGAAAATTGTTTTTTTTACGTAAACAGCATTCAACCATGAGATGCCGCGCTTTCACAGCATCTATTGACGCCACGCCATTGATAGAAGTGGGTTTTACGAGAATTTGCACTGCTGGTCTAGGATGACCAAATTTTAATTTATTTGGTAATATATTATTATGTTATAACATATATATTTAAGTATTGTTCATCTAATACTTTCTATTCCAATAAAATACTTACCATAATAATAATATAATATCAGATTAAGGTATGTAGAGTTCTAGCAAAATATAAAGACCTTTACACATACATTCAAAATTGTTTCTATAGTACGTACAATGCATCAGTGTATTGAGCTTATTCTAGTCTGTGATTGGTCACTCGTCCGTCTGCTCTCAACTACAGTATCACCTGAAAATATTTAATAGTTTTATTTATTTAAACATTTTGTTGAACAAGAAGAGAATCGTTACTCGGAAAACGAATGTTTTGTAGACAGTTTACAAGACGGCAATCTAATTATTAACCTATAAAATAGTTCCTCTGATAGTGATTAATAATTCCTCTGATATTATTTATTCTTAATATGTTTTATAATTCTCCAAGTACAGCATCCCCCAAGAAAGCAGACCTCCAGGATGACCTCCCAAAAGATGTAAAGACAGCTGGCAGTCGACGTCACAAGAGGCAAACAATGATGCAGGACCATAACAGGCCTAAAATAAGATTAAAAAAAATGTTTTATAATGTTAATAATTGTCCAAGATTTCTTTATGTACCACAATTTATAACGATGATATCCACTCTATTAATTATATTGTGTATTTTTTATACTTTATAAGAAGTTTTTATGTTTCTACCGCAAATTGTTTTATAAAAATTAATAATTACTGGTTTAATTCTACTGTATTTTTTTTTAATTTTAGTGTGTGAAATGTAATGTATGCTATTGGTGTTTCTTTTATGTATTACTTTTGTTTTGTCTTTTGAAATAATTTTTCCTTCCTTTTTAAATTTTAAATAAAACATTTTAAATATGAATAAACTTTTCTGTCTTATTATTGGGCACATTCCTCTACTTTTGTATAAATATTATATTACCCAAATTATGGGAAATTTCGGGAAATGGTCAATATAAAATCAAATTATTTATTCAATAGGTAAAGAAAACACAATGAACACTAATAAATACTAAGACCAATTAAAAATTACTTATAACTAGGTATGTATTGTAAAAATAAATAAATGATCATAACACTAATTCAAAAAAAATTATTATTGTTATATTCTTCCTCACTAAGTATGATATTTACATAGATATGCAATACATATTATCTGGTTACCTACCATTGTTTCATACCTTTTAAATAATTAATTTAATTCATAATAAATAATTTTCTTAGAATTCTAAGAAAATTATTTAGACTAATCTTAATTATCTACTGGTTCTTAAAACTAACAAACAATGCAACTATACAGATATCTACATTTCTCATTTAATTAAAAAAAATATCACTATCGTCACTTGAATTGAAATTTATTAAAAATTGATTAAGATTAGTAATATTATCCACAGCTACTTCATTTTCCCAGTATTTGAAATCCGTTTCCTGTACATGCCGGCAAACATTACTCCACTTGTCACTCGAAATCAAAGAAACCTTCTCTTTAACCAACCTTTCGACAGAACTCAACGTCATATCAGTGTTTCTAGAGCCCACATATCCCTTGATAGAAGCCCAAACCTTTTCTATTAGATTGAGATCTGGATGGTAAGATGGAAGCCGTAAAACATCGTGTCCATTATTTTGAAATAACCTATCGATGGCGTATTCCTTGAATGCACTTTTGTGTGTTAAGATTAACCGATATAATTCTAGCTTAAGCATTTCACATGAAAAAGGGATACTCCTCTGAGTCAGCCATTGAATCATTTCGGCCTTCTTGGAATTTGGTGTTGGTGCAGGATTAATTACTTTATTATGATATGAAGCGTTATCAATTACCACCACAGATCTTGGTTCTAAGTTGGGAATAAGTTTTTCCGTAAGCCATTTCTAATAGTTATTGTACGAGTAGTTCATGTCATCATAGGTAGTCTTCGATTTTTTTATGAGATTTGTATATGAGTAGACCATTAGGTATGAAACCTTTTTCACTTCCAGCATGTACAATAATGGAACGGGATCCCTTTGAAATGGGCTTTCGAAGTCCCTCTTCAGATTCATCGCTCCATGCTCTCGATGACACGTGGCTAGTATGAACATATGTCGCATCCGTGTACACGATTCTTCTACCTGCTTCTCAATATTGTTTGACTGCTCTTAAATATGATACTCTTTTAAATACTATGTCTGGTGTTTCCCTCAAAATATAATATTTAAAATGTCTTGCGTTGCATGCCAGCGAAGTCCATTTTTTTTATTATTCTTCTCAGGGTTGACTCAGATCCATTAAAATTAATTGATTCTTGCAACACTGGAAATAATTTTGGAGTTGTAGGCAACATTTTTTCTTTAATGTGAAAATCATATATCGTATACACCTCCTTATTACACATTCATCAAAACTATTTACAGATATTGTAATTTGTTTTATCAAACACTGTTTATTCCACTTTTTTGTAACGGTATAACCCTACCGGTTTCAAGGCTTTCACCTCATCATCAGGGAGCACCAAAAAGGCT
Organism: Odontocerum albicorne; assembly: GCA_949825065.1. Classification (NCBI taxonomy): domain Eukaryota; kingdom Metazoa; phylum Arthropoda; class Insecta; order Trichoptera; family Odontoceridae; genus Odontocerum; species Odontocerum albicorne. The sequence goes on from OX463844.1 coordinate 34,857,142, forward strand.
TGCTCCCCTGATGATGAGGGGAAAGCCTTGAAACCGGTAGGGTTATACCGTTACAAGAAAGTGGAATAAACAGTGTATGATAAAACAAATGACCTACACAATCTTTAAACCTCTACAATGTTAATGCCTTAACTATAAATAATATATGTTTACAGATACTTTGTTTTGTCGATTTTTTGGAGACCTAATGGCATCTCCTTTTCCGTTTTTTGTTAAAGGAAGATGTTATCGTTTTAATAGTTCTTGGCAATACCCCAGTTGCCATCGAAACTTCGTTAATAAGAACCATTCTCTGAAAAAAGAAAGAAATAATTATTAAGACTTCGTGATAAAAAATGTTCGTACACAAAAACAAACTATTTCAAATAGCTGAAAATGATTATTATATATCTATGGTTTTATGGCATAAATGAACATGATCGCAAGCTAAACTGATATTGTATTACTGTAAATTTAATTCATTATCTTTTAAAAATAAATTAAACTAAACAATGTTTTATTGTATTAGGTATTTATAAATATTGTAAAATTTTTAACTACTCCTAAGGTGATTCACTGAAGAATAAATGAAAATCATGAATATTTTTATATTTACCTCCTCACTAGTGTCCCGTCATTTCTTGATGTAATTATAAACATTCAAAACCACTTATTTAGTATGTCCACGCGATGCTCTTCCTTTTCCTAACTTTAGACATTATGGTCACCGTATTTTTCGTCGAATAAACGAGCGTGCGCTGACTTCGAATGTCAGTTGAATACTAACGGATCACATCAACCAACCACGGCAAAGATACCATACTTACTAATCATTGATACGTTTTGTATATTACGCACTAATCTTGTCAATGTGCAAAAGTGCAAACTCTCATAAAACCCACTTCTAAATATATATCCTGAAATTACACATATGTGTTAAGGCACTGTAAAAGAAAATATACTTAAGAGAGAAGCTATCAGATGGTCAGGCTCATCTCATAACATCCTCCCAATCGAAATACACCCCCACCAATATCTAATCAAATTTTGTGACTCAAAAGTTCCCTTAGTAAGAGTGAGAAGCTAATTTTTTGCCGTGGTGGTGGAGATTTGTTCCCCCTGCCTCTCCCGCAAGGAACACGGCGTGATAATATATATGTATGTATGTACATTTATGTATTTAGGTCAAAAGCGTGATGACATGTACATATGTATGTATAGTATGCGTGGGGCATGAATCTTGTTACAAAGCTAAATTTAAATAACCTTTTTATTTTTAATTATATTTTTAGATTTTTGTTTTCAGAATAATTGAAATACACTCTTTTTTTAACAATATAAATATATTCAGACGCACAATGAATTAAGGTGGTTTAACGCGAATTGAGAAATTAACGAAGACGAGATGTTTCGAGCAGATAGATTGTAATGCGGATTTTGGAGCAGACCAGACAAGACAGGAAATGTCCAAAGCAAGTCCTACAGATGATACGAGTACTGGACAGCAACGACAGTGACTAACATCCCCACAGTGGTCGCTACCATTCCAAATGATCTGACAATTTCAATCAGGTAATTGGCATGAAACGTGGGTGTCAATCAAATTAATGTGTCCCATGTATTGCATAAGGATTTTAATTTATGTCCTTACAAAATTCAACTGGCATACAGTTTCATCTTGCGATTTCGCCTAAAATTTTGCAAAAAAAAATGTTAAAATTTACGGAGGAAAATCCAAACTTTATGAATTGCTTGTTTATTTCGGACGGGATCCATTTCAATCTAAACGTTAGTTAACAAGCAAAACTGTATTATTAGAGCTATGGAAAATCTTCATAAATTGTAGCAATAAAAATCATACCCCGAGCGAGTTACTGAATGGTGTGCGATATCGGCCAAGTGGTCCATATTTTTTTAAACGAAATTGTGCATCTATAAAATAAATGGTGGGCATTGTTTAGAAATGTTGGAGCAATTTTTCTTCCCGGAATTGCGCCGGCGAAATATTGCATCATAAATGTTATATTACAAGACCCGTAATGGATGCTTTGCGTAGGAAATTTGACGAAAAGATAATCTCACGGAACAGTACGCATCGTTGACTTTCAAGGTCATTAGATCTCACTGCTCCGGATTTTTATTTGTGAGGTTTTTATTGTGAACAAGTGTATAAAATCAAGTCACGCATCAGAAATGAGAAGGCATCAATCAGGACCATTATTGAAGCTATAATGTTTTAGTTCGAGGAAAGCATTACATCCATGAGCGCGGGAGACTTGTTAAAAAAAAAACGATTTGTCAAAAAATGAATACCGAATTACTTAATCAATAAAAAGAGTTTTCTTAAAATGATTTTTGAATCCAAAATTCATGGCCTACCCTGTATTTAAAAAAAATCCAGTAGCAGTAGTTTCATTGTTTCAAATTTTAATTCGTTTTTATTCTAATCTCCATGTCCGTGGGGCGAGTGGAAGTTGGAACAATAGACATAGTTTGGAATTTTACAAAAAAATGAGTCTGGGCATTATTAAGGAAAAGCTTTTACAAAAATATTTCTTTTTGGTTCCTGACTCCCCCCCCCCCCTAGTTCTAGCTCTTCGCCCGGAGGACAACAGTCTCTCCTGCTCACCCCCACAATATGTCACTGATAGTAAGCAATCATGGTGATTTAATGTTTTAATACCTGTTGTCAAGTAATGTTAACAAATATAAGTAAAGGTTATCCGGAAATCAATTTCCTATTTTTAGGTCAAATTCTAATGCATTTTTTATATTTAGATGTAACTTTGTTATGTAAATATGTTTTCAATATTTTTAGTATCGTAGCAATCTCTCATATCGCAGAACACTAGTTATTCTCAATCAGTCTTGATTTGGTCGTTATCAGTGATAATCGATCTTCCAGAGTGGACACCTTCAAGTGGCGAATCACCATTACGGAATTTTTAAAACCGCATTTGAAACACGCGATCGCTAACTGCATCATCGTCATACGCTGTACAGTACATATATAGTTTTCGATTGCTATATTTTTTTCTTTATGGTAGTAAAAAAGTATCAAGAACTGAAAAAACACATCGCCGATTTTTTTCCATCTTCCAAATTACGTGAAAAAACGCTCCAGCAATTTGAGTAAATCCTCAAGTAAGTTGACGAAAAAATGCGCTAACCTTTTACTTTTCATCATAATATACAAAAGCATGTTTGGAATGAAGTTAGCAATAAAAATTTGGCCCTTTAGGAGATCGGTCCTTAAGGGAAGAGATGATGATGATTTGTTGATAAATAATAAAACACGTTAGATCGCAATGCGGAAAGAGAGTGGAATTTTATTAGTAACGTAGGTATTTATATCTTTTTAGAATGTGCGCGAGAACGCGCTCGCGATATGCCTACGTCTCGCTTCTGTGAATGTAAAACGATTAATTGTTGTATGTAGGTAACAATCTATTTACGGAACCGGCGAGACAGCGTGGTGCGTTCTCTCTCTAGTATGGAGTGCGGTCCGCTCGGCTATGGGATGAATGGCCAGCGGGTGACCTTCGGACTTGTTTACTTAGATTTATCGAGGAATCCGAAGGTCATTTCATCGGTCATTGACCGTATGTATGAACGCCGAGTGGGCGACCGCCACAGCCCTAGCGACGTCAATCAGAGAAATACTATGAATGAAACTTTTTTCTCAACAATCTAATATATTTTTTGTTCTTAAATTCAGAAAATGTTGGTATTAAATACATGTTTGTTTATAATTTTTTCTAGTTTTTTAAATAAAACTTAATAAATTTTGACATTGTTCTACTGCCAAAAAACATTGGAACGTAGTAGAATTGTATCTTAAGGCAAAAATAATCTTAAATGTTTGCTAAAAGTTATATATCAGTATAAAGATGAAATATAAATTATAAATAAAAAAAAAAGTAAATGATGTATTTTTTATTAAATTCCTGACAGTAATTTGAAACGAATTCATGAATATCTCCAATATATTTTTTAATAAGTAAAATGTAAAAACAATCAAATTTTTGTATCATATATTGCAAATAATAAAGCAAAATGGCAAACATTAGATTTTTATAAAATAAAATAAATAAATTAACGTAAAATATTATATTTTTATAAAGCATTTAAAAAAGTTCATATGTACATAGTATAATATATGATCTTTTTGGTCGAATATCCTTTTTAAATAGCTCATTTCATATATTCTTTGAATAATATTGACTCGTTGAAGTCCTCCTTAAATCGAATGATTTTTATTAATGGGTTTACATTGTTTCGAGGATTCTTCGAAAATTGGTAAATTATTTTTTATCTCCATGAATCGGCAGTATTCCATATGGTTTATTCTGGAGATATTGCCCTGATGACTCCTGGTGTCCCAGTATAGATTGTGCTCCGAGACCATTTTTCTTTAGGAATTCCTCTGAATTTCCTTTAAAAGCGGTTTGTCCAAATTCACCCTAAAATAAACAAATTATCAATCATAAAATTAACTCTGTTTATTATAAAATTGATGTAAATGTACCTATTTTAATTCAATCTATATTTATTATAATTATATTACATGTGAGAAATAGTGTCATTTAAAATTTTCTAATTATTATGAAGATAAATTATTTTGCTGAAAAATCTTGTGTGTAATTAAATTATATTTTTTGTTATAATATTAACACACACTCGTACATACTGTCATGCCATTTCCATGTCGAGGTAGACACGACACATACATATGCTAATTAAAAAATATATATCATAACTCCTAGTTTAAATTTAGAACTTCAATCAATATAAAGAACCTTTCAAATGTAGAACAATAGTGTCGGTAATTATGACAGTGAACTAAGTAAAAAATAAATAAAAAATGGATTTTACATTGCAATTATTTATATTTTAATAATCTAGAACTAAGAAAAAATATAAAAATGCACCATTTAATGACTGCAAAGTTGGTCGGTTTATTTTGATAGTGGACTAAGTCACTTACTTTCGGTATACTTTGTTTTTCTGGAAAAATGCATGTACTTAACTGATTTTTGTGTAAAACTATATTTATTATATGCCTGAAGACTATTATAGACTAACATCTTTGTGCCGTAAAAATCCCCCATTTAAAGTACACTGAATGTTACAAGAATATTTTTTATCAACGAAATCTACGGATAAATCAATTACATAGAGAATGAAAAATCTGAAAGGAGAATCTGTTTATTGGTTAAAAATACAGTGGATTAGATTTCTAAAAGATGCCCCTTATCACATGTTTTATTAAAATTCTTTAGATGATAGTGCAGAATTCCAGATTTTAGATATTTCGCCCAAAAAAGGAAAACCGAAAATATACAAAAAAATATCAATTATTTAAACTTTATGCGAGTATCCAACCACTTATTGTACAAAGGAAACACGTAAGAACAAAATGGATCTGTTATCGTACATTCCGCCAATTTTTCATGAATAATTTCGTACTCTCATAACATCAGAAAAAGAAAATACCGTTATTGAAGACGAAGAAATCTCTAGTATTATTCTAAATTAACATAATTGTAATTATAAAATGTAAGTGTTGTTTACAACTTCCTTTTTTGAATAAAACTGAAATATTTTATGTTTTAAGTCGTTCTTAAGATGTTGGAATAATTATGAAAAGTCATATTATGTAAGTCATGTGAACTATCAAAAAACAGATATTTTTATATGATACTCGTAAAAATTCAGTACTGCATAAAAAATAAAATTATAACAATAAGTCCTTTGAAAAATATTTTATTACATAATAGAAAACTATTTTTTATTACACACACACGAAATAAATTAATATCTCAATACGAAAAATATATGACTTAGTCCACTATCATAATTACCGGCACAATTAGTGTGAACTATTTGAAATCGAGCTTTTTTTTTTAAAATAAAGGGTACTCCACCCTCACTAGGATAATTAGTGCCACCACATCAAAGTCTAAAATGCAATTATGTGAAGAGTCAATATAATAAATTAATTTAAAAAAACCAATTTGAGACCATTTAAAGCTTCAACAAATTAAACTTCAGAAATTTATCTACTCGTATAAGTAGAAAAGTTCTTCGAAGAAACAAATAATGCAACATTCATTTGACGCATATATCTGGCTGTTAATGTATGAAAACTTCTATCTACAAACATATATGATATATGCAATATATGTTCATTTAGGTTCTTTAGTAAAAACTGTGAAATTAAAAAATAGATAAAATTTTATTGAAGTTGATCCATTCCCTTTTTAAACGCATGTTTATATTTTGAAGAATGAAGAAAAATAATATATTTTACTTTCTTTTTCTTGTCCAAGTAAACATTTTAAATTTTACCTTGTTAGATTTGCTGTCTTCAACCTTTTGTTGAGAATTGTAGTGTCCCTCTTTTCCTTGCGCCTTGACATCTTTCTCTTCGTTTTCATGTCCTCCCTTGAATTCAGCGGCAGTCTTCTCTCCATAGGATCCTTGGTTCTGGTTCAAGTTCTTGTGATCTGCCTCATCATGGGCTTCATCATAGAAGGTTTCTGTCTTTTCTTCTTCATCTTTTCGGTGTGTGGATTTGAACCCTTTGGTGACATGACCTTTTTTATGACTTTTTGCATTATTCTCAAATTTGCCTTCTTTTCCTAAAATTGAAAGTAATATATTTTTAAAATGGTCAAACATGTTGAAATTGATAAAATTAGTTAAGTAAATATTAAAAAAAACTCAAATGTGTTTCTATCTCATATTTACAAAATTCACAAAAAAACGATATTAAAAGTTTAAATCAAGATTTTCAAAAAAAAAAAAAATAATAATCATATTTCTTTGATTTGAAAAAAGTAGATTTTATCAAATCACAGTTATTCATAAAGTGATTTCAGCAGGGTGAATAGCTTGAACCAAAATATAACACTTATTAATCTAACCTGATTTGTCGTAATTTTGTACTCCCTGGTAAGATTTTCCATCCCCGATTTCCTTTTTGTTTGCTGACTCGTCCTTGTAAAAACCGGTGTCTCCCTTGGAGCTGCTTTGTTCTGCGACTCCTTGTTTGTATCCTTGATTACCTTCATTCGCCGAGTTTCCCGCTTTCCCTTCAACCTTTTCTAAGTTCTCATCTCCAGTATTCTTTTTCGCCGACTCATATTGATTTTTGTCCAAGTACCCACCACCAATTTGGCCTCCGTGGATTCCAGCGTATCCTCCGTTTCCCCCTGTTATGAACGGTCTTTGGACATAACCTCCTCCTAAACCAGATGAGTAAAACCCAGGTTGACTGAGGTAATTATTTCCAATGCTGTAACCGCTAGAATATCCATTCAAACCTTGGCCAATTCCAGACCCTGAGTATCCCAAATTACTTAATTGATTCACGCCTCCAAAGCCATCCGAGTATCCTGTTCCTGAAAATCCGGGGCCTCCGAAATCGTAAGATCCGAAATTTGCCGATTCAGCTGCGGAGTATTCAGGAGGTTGATCCTCATTTTCTTCCACTTCGTATTGACTGAAATAAGGCGTGGCCGATGATCCTGATTTGATCAGTTCTCCAGTTTTTTCGTAATGATAGTTGATATTACGTGGTCGCTTTTGAAGATTTTCAGCGGGAACTACTTTCGCAAGAACGACATTTAATATCACCAGCAAGAAAAGCACTTGGAAACAAAATTTCTTTATCCTGAGCATGGTGACAAGGTTCACTAAAGGATACTACTGAAACACTTAATTGAATGACACTGTTGCTTTTGCAATCGTGTTGACAGGTTTTATACTGAAACCATTGGTCCAGCGGTAAACGAATTTTTTGGTCGAATAGTTTTGTCGTTCTACATTTTCCTTTTCTTTCTTAGTCATAACATTTGTTTAATTTTTAGGAGTTCACCTGGCGACAAAGCTGAATACCCACATATACGAAATAACGTCTGCAGGTTACAATATAAATGTTACGGTTAATTAAAGAAACAATGGGAGTTAAATGTCTAACCTTGAATTGATACGTTTAATTGGGTTATTTTACTTATTTCGAAACAATTATATTAAATCTCAACTTGAAACTGTGGAAGTATTGACTAGTTAATGAAAGGAAAGTACATAGTATTCTGAGATGACCGATCAACCGTGTTTCCATTTAATGGAAATTTAAAAAATAACGCTCGATTCGTGTCAAGATTAAAATTTATAATTAATTTTTAGCCTATGATTGCTTTTAGCGATTAGTTGATTATTTTAATAACAATATCAATAAAATACCGAATCGTTACATAGTTGCTTAAAAAAATAATTATGTAATATGTCTAAATAATTAATATCAAAAACCCTACACCATGCCCATATCTAATAATTGACTACGAACTTGTACAGCGAGTGAATAAATACAAATGTTTGGAAACATGAGTAAATGTAAAATGAGATCCCTCTCAAGAAATAAAGGCGAAAACAGATGCGAGAAATGCTTTCATTAAAATGATGCCTCTCTTTACAAGCCGATGCCTGAGCTTGGAATAGAATATGCACATGGTTCGCTGCTACATCTTCTCAATTCTTCTCTATGCAATGGAGGTGATACTGAACCAGAAAACATCAAGAAGAATCAAGACTTTTGAGATGTGGATCTACAGACGTATCCTCAAGATTCCTTGGATAGATCGTGTTACGAGTGTGAAAGTGCCTGCTCATATATAAGGACCGAAACATGCTTAAATCGAAGGTTCGCAAGTTGCAGAATCTCGTTCACAAGATACATTATTATACAGCTGACCATCTAGAGAATAATAAATGGCAAACTAGGCAGAGTAAAACGCCGCATCTCTTGGCTTAAAAACTTGTGAGAGTGTTTTGGAGAAGTTGTACTTAGTTGTTCCGGGCAACAGTAACCAGGTTAAAATCGCTGTTATGATTGCCAACCTCCGAAAGGAGAAGACACGTCGAGAAGAAGTTGCACAATGAATACATTTCTTTCTTTTCTTCTTTTTGGTCTTGGTGGATTGTGGGTTCATCACTTGCATGTAAAACCTCACGCGATCACCTCGTGCGCCCCTTTTAGGGCATGCGACTACAACTGCATGCATCATTTCCGCTACCTGAATCTTGCCATTTTATTTTTTTTAAAATACTAATTTTAAATCAATCTAAAGATCAGCTAGAATATTTTTGTCATGAAATGTGGATGCTTATAAAAAATCTTAATAGAAAGTACTTAAAAAAGTGGGTGGACAACGTCTCTAGAGATAAATCAGCTCCCCAAATAGGGAATTAGCGAAGGGCAGTCCAGGACAAAGAAGGACAATTCTGAAGAGCCTAAAATCTGAACTGAATTCCAGCGTCGAAGATATTTATTAATTCAGAAACAATTCTTCAAGGTAAAAGTTTTATAAAGCCTTTCGTAAACTAGTGTAGTTTTGTCACTCCCACTGGGACTGCTGCTTGTAGCACCACTAGTCAATTGGAAAGGCTCCGTATTACGATTTGGATGTACGAGTTTGTAGTACAACCTTGAGGACTTATTGGTATGTAGCAATTTCTTCCTACCGATAAAACAGACCTTGAGAATTACTCGTGAAGTATAGAAGCACTTTAGCCGTTATCTTAACATTATACCTAATATTAAGGTTATGAACAGCCTAAAAGATTATGAATATATTTGCAAAATTTTGTAAATGAAGCAAAGCCATTTCTGGATGTCACGAAGTCTGAGACGGAACGAAAATACTTGGATGAAACGCGGAGCTCGTTTTTTAAATTATAAATTTTATTTTCATCGCTGTACCAAAAATTTGGTAAGCACATTGATCTGGGTTGCAACATAAACTACAACAGGGCGAAAGGCATTTGGCGTTAGAACTCCCGTGGACAATAGGAAAATACGATATACAGAATTTCGGGGACACTCATGGAGAACTGAGGCGCGCCCTTATGCTGGGGAAAAGGTGTGCTATCTTATGAAAAATACCATTGTCTCATAGGCTTCCTTTTAAGTCTTTGCGGTGTACTGAAATATGACGTTTTAAGTATTTTTTTATCACTATGAAATTTAAAAAAAAAAACTTAATGATACGTATCGCATGTACTAGAAGACGCACAAATGTGTTCATCTTCTAGGATTTACACGTCAAGAATAGACTACCACACAGGAAGAGAATACTGCTGAATGACAAGTTCCTCATTGAGTGCTGCAGTTATCATAGCTCAAGACTGCTCCAGCTCACTTCCAGATTATTAGGGATATATAACGCTTAGCTATAAGCAACACAAATTTTCTAGCACATTTAATTGACGCTAGTTAACTTGAAAGTTGTGCACTATTGAAACAGTATTATTAATTCGTATATGACCCGTTGAAATTGACTTCTGAATATAAATCATTTTCATACCCTTTATTTTATGAATTAATGTGGTCGATTATGATGATAAAATTGAAGACGATAACAATGATAGAATATGGTGTGGGTTGAAATACGTTTGATGTCCTCGCTGCCGGGCTCGCCTTCTATTGGTGGGGATGTATCTCGATTGGGGGGATGTTATGAAATAGTCCCAGACTGTTTTGATAGTTTCTCTCTTAAATGTATTTTCTTCACCATTATCTTGAAATATATATGCAATTTCAGGATACATGTACATAATATGTTGCTATCAATAAACCTTTATTTATGCCAGCGTCGTCTTACCAATTAGGCCAAGACCTCCAAGCCTAGTTGGTAAGAAGTCTTCTACCCAGAGGGGGAGGGGTCTACTTTGATTATCATGTAATGGTACATAAAATTATTAAAAAAAAAGGGTGCCAGTCTGGTTAAAGAGGTTTTTGGTAACAACACTCATAGGCGCTAGACGTACGCGAGTGTTGTTACCTATACACGCGTGGTAATATTTCGAACACGTACAATAGCAAGCTATGGTTATTTATCTACTTCAGTGGGTCTTAACTCCTAAGGCTCGGTTACTGGTGCTGTTGACAATATTGCCTCCCGGCTCCGCTCTTCAGCATGCCCGAATCATTAATTCGTGAAAGTTGTGGGACACCATACGAATGAATAATTATTAAATAGCTACTTAGTCTAAGTAAAAAAAATATCGCCCACCGATTTTCATTCCCTGCAATTATTCGAGGAATGTTGGAAATAAAATATCCCGAGTTTTCGTTGAATAATGCATATTTCCGTAGAAAATTATATGCATTTTCTACGGAAAAATGGAAATATTTTCCTTTTGTTGCATCTGCGCACTGGTCATTTTGATTTATCCAAGATTCTGCGCATGCCCAAACAATTTCCCTCGTCAGATTTATTCAATACTGGGTATACTATCTGTTTATTCTGTTTATGGTTGGTACTTTTAATTTGATAGTCTCTATATTTTGATGAACAGCTCAACTTTAATAAAGGAATTTATGAACCGCGTAAACGTATCATTTGATTAATTAAAGCTCCGTTTTGTGATTGTTTCAGCACCATGAAAACGTGATAATTTGTTATACTTTCTGAAGCACTTTGTTGATTTAAATAAGATTTTCCGACATTGGTGGAACAAAAAGACTTATATTACGAAGGTTAAAAAGAGTCCGAGACCGATTAAATCAGTTGGATATACTAAATAGATATCTGTAGCCTAGTTGGGAAGACGCTTAACTTCCACCCGTGGGTTTTGGGTTCGATTCTCATCGGTACTAATAATACACTCACACACACTAGACATGGGTTGTATTGACAAAATTTGTAATCCCGTACCTGCTCCAGTGGTTTTCAATCCGAAGGGTCAATATATAGGGTCGAAGAAATATTATGTTTTGGTGACATTCTTCAATTTGTCCGAATCACCAACTCGGATATGTTGACAAACGAAACGAAATGTATTCTTAGATTGAAATGTCACTAAAAAAATACACTTTCTTTAAAACTCACTGAAGTTTCAAGTCATATATAATTGGTTCAAATTCAAAATTTAGAAGAATCGATATGTTTGGTTATCTGTTCAAAAATAAACATTTACATTTTTTTATCCATGAACCGATTAATTAATTTAATCCAATAGTGAAAAGCCCAGCGTGGGTTTTAAACCAATAAGATTTGACCTAAAACATCAGTGAGCATTAAAGTTACACGTTTCCTAAATCAAATAATAAGACGAAATAAGTGTTCTAAAGGGAGCCGTTCCAATTTTTGTCTCTCAATACACTTTCTAAAAAGAAAAATAGTTTTAAAAAAATATTTCAAACGACTAAAATTATTGGACACAATTGTATTATGCAAATTTAAACTCACATATCGCCACATTCTTGTAGTTTATTCTTTAGAAACGAATGTGTTCTTTGTATTGTATTAGAATTTCGTTGCACATGGCACAACCTGGCGGGCTAGTTACCATGTAGCAGTTTATTTCAACCGAACAGAAAGCTGTTAGCGAGGCTTTAAGTATAAATATACTAAAATCCATTTTTAAGAAAAAATGGGTACCAACGGGAATTAAACCCGCAGCCCCTGGGAGGCTTACAACTAAGCCACAAAGGTCGTTCTTCTTTCCTATACAACAGGAATGTTTTCTAACTAACATAGTTCTCAAATTTTAATTTTAACTCGAAATCTTAGAAATTTACTGTGTAAAGATATTTTGAATAAAAGGAATGTTTTATACACGTGACAATATTTCTCACAAATGTCTGGATTTTTCTAGAATGACGGACATTGCAATTCAGTGATATTTTGATAATATAATGTGATAAAAAGCTTTGCGCACGCGCCTTCTGTTTGGCGTGTTGTGTTTGTAGCCCTGGACAGAGTATAATATACACATACTATCACAGGGGTTGCTAGATATAAGGGCGGGGGAGTTTCACAAATAAAGCCTTGTCAGTTACGTCGATTTTTCCGCTAGGAACGACGGCTCGCTCTTTGGGGTGTGACTCACTTGATTAGTTTCATATTTAACTTCTAGCTGATTCACCTGGCTAGGTTATAAAACACCAAACATTTATTGGTTGATAAGGCTCGTTCCTTATTCCCACATTCGCTTTGTTAAAGGTCGGTTCTTTTAACGGTGACAAATCTACATATTTTTTCATATCTCATTCGAAGTCATAATTGAGATGTGTTTTAGAGTAGATTTCTTGAGAGATTTAATTTGTTAGTTCGATAATTTCAAGTGTTTATAGAGTCTTTCTGATTGCTAATATCAAATTATTAATAAACTTTGCAACATATTATTTGACGGTGTTGAATTTTATTGATAAATAAATCCACAAATAACTGTTAATCAACATGTCATTTGATCACGATGAAGTTCTGGATGAGTAAGTATATTATTTTATATTAGAAATTAACAAGTTATTTTATTGAGTTATAATAAAATATATGTTAAATTTATAATTAAAGTTGGATGATGATAATATTTAATTTTTCTATTATTTCTACTGAAAATTGTTACCTGTAACATCGATAAAATTATTATTGACTTTAAAATGGATACATTTAAATTGAATTTGCGTGCATTTCAGGTATGGTTGCGTTTTCGCATGCGCATTTTCTAGGGATTAGAGAGTGCTGCAGTTCTAGTATTATTTCGTTTATTTTCTAAGGGCTATTCTATGAAAATTTACAGGCATACGTATTTTTCATTTTTAAATTCGTAAATTATTGAAATATCAAGCCATGTTTTTTTTAAGATTTTTAGAAATGTTGATAATTTAAAAATTATTATTTCATTTACATTTGAAAAAGTTGGTGCATATTTTTTCTTTGTTTAAAAACTAGCTACAGAATTTTTCAGTTTTTAAATTATCTGATTTTAATAATTTTCAGTCATGTTAATTTTTTTTAGAAATCTTCCATGAATATTTCGAAAAAGCATGTAAAAACCCGTTTATATACTAATTATGTTATTGTATTACACTTTCACTGTATGCAGTACAACCTAGTGGGTTTATTGTCATGTGGAAATCTCTTCAAATGAACCAAAAAGGTATTGAATCTTAGGTAAAAACCAGACCGAATCCCTTTAAAAAAACTAGATATAAACGGGAAACGAATCTGTAACTTCCGCGCTGGAATACAGGCGTCTTACTAATAAATAAATATTAAATTCTGTATTTTAAAAATATGTATCTTAAATATATTTGAAAGTATATCACACTGGTTACTGTACACTAGCTCGATACGCTCCTAATGGTAATGTACGAGTAGTTGGATGGTGAGTATCCAAAAAAATATGGTTGACTCGTGATTGAAACAAGCTGGATTTTAAAAAGTAAAGAATATAGAATCCCACCATTTCGTGTAGATCATGACTGAGGATCGTGACTCCAATGATAGCCTCCGACGACTCCTCTCCATTCGTCCCTGCTCTCCGCAGTTCGAAGAGCAGTTGTTAAGTGTAGTTCAGTTGCATCTCTCATTCGGTCAGTCCAACGCATTCAGATTCTTCCTCTTGTGCGTCAACCTTCCACGTCTTGAGTAAGTAAAAATCTCTTCGAACTGTTTCCTTGGCCGCGAGTAATGGGCCCAAAGAAAGTTGAAAGCATATTATCGATAATCTGTAGGTGATTCTCAGTGTTTTCGAGATTGGAGGCCTTAGTTCGTATTTCTGTCCATGGATCGAATGGAGACCTTAGTTTGTCTTTCTGTCCATGGATCGAATGGAGACCTTAGTTCGTCTTTCTGTCCATGGATCGAATGGAGGCCTTAGTTTGTATTTCTGTCCATGGATCGAATGGAGGCCTTAGTTCGTCTTTCTGTCCATGGATCGAATGGAGACCTTAGTTCGTCTTTCTGTCTATGGATCGAATTTAGAATAAATATCCTATATAAGAGTTTATAACAATCTTGCAGGTAACATTAAAATTCTTGTCTCCCTGCTCTTACCGCTTCAAGAGTGAAAAAAAACGCCATAATTAAAAAGAAAAAAATATTTGTCTCTAAATTAAATTTAGAACAAAATCAATATTATTTTATGGGACAAAAATAGCTTCAGATTTATAATTCCATATTTATTTTCCAAATCTTAAATAAATACTGAAATCTTAATCGTGCGTTCATAGCCACGAGTATTACTCGTAAAATAATCAGTACCGATATAGTCCTTTCGGGGCCCTAAATGAAATATTTTTTTTATATTTTTTAAACTATATTCTTTATTGTTAAAACTTCTGAATAAATAATATATTTTGTTTAATTTGTTTGCTATTATTATTTTTATTTAAATCTAAATATTTTAAGCCATATTATAAGAAGTAACGAATTAGTAAGAAACAATTATTAGACCGTGTGATTTTATTATGTGAAACATTTTTGAGAAATGTAGATCACAGATAAACTGGGATTCACAACAATCAAATAAGGTTAATCCGCAGCCTAGAGGACTTTGTTAGATTGCAAGTAATTTTATTTGATTACATGACAAACATATATTAAATAATATGAATAATAAGACAGACAAAACATGTAATTTCAAGTGAGCACTCTAAAAGTATATGGACCTGGGTGTGTTGTCTGCCATTTGTCATGACCCTAGCAAACCGGGCTTTTATATATATGAAAAAAATGGACATTCAAAAATACATCGCTTCTTTTTAACAATTGTCGATTATAATTAAACGCTTTGTTAAAAAATATCATAAACTTCATAAGTTGTGAGACCTAATTACGAGCATATAATACATGATTGAACCCATGACATATTGCATCAATTCAAAGAAATTCACAGTCCATGCCACAATTTCGTTCATGAATTTATCAATAACATATTTAAGAAATCGAGAAAGCTTAGCAAAAGCCGAAGTACATATTTCTAATGAAGATTTATCACAACACCACTCCCTTGACTCTCGATAAGTATAATATTATTCAATTCAAAGTAAAATAAATTGTTTCTGAAGGTGCTCTCGATAAATTTACTGTATTTTAAAATTTAAATAAAATCAAATAAACGAATCAATTTTGTTTTAATTATTTTATTTGATCGGTTTATACATGCTAAATAATATCGTCGAACAAAGTTATTGAATATATATTCTTGAAATTAATCATACGTTGGACATAAAGTACTGTCATTTAACAAAAATAAAAACTTAACTTTTATTCGACGTCTCCCTGAGCCAAGCCCTGTCACTTTTATCGGACATTGAAATGACCTTCAAAGAAGTCAATTGCATATTTATTTGACTTTGCAGGGTTGCCAGTAAAAATTCAAATATATTTAATATTTGAGAAGCAATTTAGCTATAACTGTCATACGAGTAAAAAAGTTTAAAACAACCTTTACACCTGGGATGAAGTTAAGCTGTAGCTGTCATGCCAATAAAAAGTTTCAGACAACCTTTACATCTGGGATGTTCATAGTTAAGCTGTAACTGTCATACTAGTAAAAAAGTTTAAAACAACCTTTACACCTGGGATGAAGTTAAGCTGTAGCTGTCATGCCAATAAAAAGTTTCAGACAACCTTTACATCTGGGATGTTCATAGTTAAGCTGTAACTGTCATACTAGTAAAAAAGTTTAAAACAACCTTTACACCTGGGATGAAGTTAAGCTGTAGCTGTCATGCCAATAAAAAGTTTCAGACAACCTTTACATCTGGGATGTTCATAGTTAAGCTGTAACTGTCATACCAGTAAAAAAATATCTTTAATATCTGGCTGTTTTAGCGTTGATTGTTTAACAATATAAAACCAATTTTTTGTTTGAGCACTTTATTGATAAATTGAAACAAATTTTATTTCAAATGTATTAAATATTTGTTTAAATAAAGTTTTTTATAAATAAAATAAATCTAAACTTGAGAAAAATATTTTGAAAATTCAATCAAAAATACTTTAAAAGCTATCCAATCGGAATAATAACAAAGATATTGTATTATATTCCACTTTCGTTGTAAACAGTACAACTTGGCGTGCTTATCAACGTGTGGAAATCTCTTCCAACCAACCAGAATTATGTTAAAGAGGACTTAAGCGAGAACCAAACTGCAATATTTTCTAACCTATGTTCCTATGGAAATCGAACCCTCCACGCCCGGGTCGGAAGACAGACATTTAATCAACAAGGTCACGGATGTCGTCAAATATGCCTTCTGTGAAAAATATCACATCAAGAACGCTTTGGTTTTGAATTTATTTCAGAATATATGAATTCAGGCGGAATAAGGTCCGAAAGTAAGGTAAAACCCCAGATGACAATGATGTGTAACAAGTATACTGTTTACTAGACTATTGAAACTTTATATTTACCATTGGAATGTCTAATGGTAGATAGATAGATATCGAACGTTAGAATATCTGAATTGGTGATTTGAACACATTGTAGAAAGTGGCCGGTAAACAATATTGTTTTCGGCCCCTGTAATCGAGCGTTTGGATTTAGAGTCACTAGAGTAGACATCAAACTCGTTGTTCGTAAATTCACGTGCTAGCAATACTACCACAAGTGAAGAGGCAACAACACTCGTACACATCTAGCGCGTGCGATTAATGTTACCAGACGAGATATTTTACATGACTGGGACTTTTTCCTTTTCCGGTAGCATCGGCAATCGAATCCGAAACCATGCACGGAAGTCAAATGTCTTAACAACTAAGCCACAGAAGATTTGAATGAATACATATGATTGATTAAAGTACTAAAAATATTTATGATAAAAATTTGATTGCCTTATATTTTATTCCAATTATAGATTTTATCTTGATCAGAATGTGTTTATGTATTCAATGCAATAATATTTGATTTAAAAAACTGATAAAATACAATAAGTCGGCGTACGAGCATAAATAAACTTTACTTTTGTTATGTTCAACGTTTTTCAAATACTAATCCATAAGGTCAAAACGAATTGCTTATAAATGTATATGGTACTCGTACATTTACAAAAAAGTAGTAATATTAATTGAATTTATGCAATATGATCTTCACACATATATGTTTTTTTAATATTAAGTTGTTGATCTCTTTTTCAAAGTGTAATTTAAAGTATTTAAAAAACCATTACATATTGATAAGTACATAACACATTTCGATCATATTTTGGGCAAGAGTTAAATTAAGAAATATGACGCGTAATGCTCGTAAATGTTTATTTAAAAGAGTACTTTTCTGTATTACATTTTTGGTGTGTATAAAGCACATGTTATGTCACAAGTATCTCGGTTCTGCAACGCTCCAACTGTTAACCTATATAATACATAGGTTGCAAAGGCGAAATAGCGGTGGACCGGACATGTGATACACATGGGCGATCATAGACTCCCAAAACGCGTCTTGTACAGAGAGGAGGTGGGCAAGCGAAGAGTTGCTGAGCAGAGGAAGCGCTATAAGGACAGTCTGCGAGAGTCGCTGACTTTGTGCCGGGCGCGTGAGAACTGGGAGCGGGTGGCTCAGGACCGTGAGGGGTGGAAAGCCGTATGTTCTCGGTTTCTCACACGTCTAGCCGCTGATGGAGTCTCAGCGGTTAGACGTGTGAGAAACAGTTTACGAACAAGTCAGCAT
Organism: Odontocerum albicorne; assembly: GCA_949825065.1. Taxonomy (NCBI): domain Eukaryota; kingdom Metazoa; phylum Arthropoda; class Insecta; order Trichoptera; family Odontoceridae; genus Odontocerum; species Odontocerum albicorne. The sequence goes on from OX463844.1 coordinate 34,875,586, forward strand.
TGCCAGTCGGCTCAGCAGGATCCACATGTCTGTGACATCTGCGGGAGGGAGTGCGCATCTAGGATCGGGCTGTTTTCTTACAGAAGATCACATGATCGACGTGGAAGAGCAGTTCAAGATTAACTTTGGAGTGGCGAGGGGATCCTCGACTACGAGGCCTGGCAACGACGATGTAAAACACAACCTGATGTGTTTATAGCTAAGTGACAATCTCCTGCTATCATCTAGAAATATTTTTTATATATCACTATGTGAAAGGCATACTGTAAGCATTTTAAAAAATCGGGTACTAACGAGAATCGGAAGATTGGATTACAGGCGTCTTACCAACTAGGCAACATAAGTCATTTGTGCATGTAATTTTACTATGAATGCCATTTTATACAAAAAATTACATCCGCCCCCCTATTGCATTATATTACACTTCCGTTATGACTTACCTAGCAGAAAGATGTTTAAATATCTTATGTGAAAAACCAATGTTTATATCAGGATATCATCAGGATTTGAACCAGAAATTTCAGGGTATATGACAAACTATATGCAATGGGCCACCAACCTACCAGAAAGATGTTAAAATATCTTATGTGAAAAACCAGTGTTTATAGTATGGCAGGATATCATCAGGATTTGAACCCGAAATTCCAGGGTATATGACAAACTCCTTACCAACTAGGTAAAATAGGTTATCAAATGTTCAAAGTGTAATGAGAGTGTTGGAAAAGAGTAACTTTTTTATGAAAACCTTTTTGTTTTAAATTCAACTCTAAGTTGACCTCGATAAGTCCTCCCATAACTTTCATCACTTTCATTTTATAGATGACATATTGGTCTATAAGGGGTTGAATTTAGCACGTAAATCGAACTTTATTACCCAGAGGAAGACCTAACCTTCAAATATATCTTTTGTTTCGAGATTTTTCATGATATCATTATTCTGAAATGTGATACTGAATTTTTATTGCTTTAAGGTAAAAGGTTATCGGGCGCAAAGCTAATTTTATGCTTATACATAAAAGTAAAACCTTTTAAACAGTAAAACCTTTTAAAACATTTTATGGTTATCATTTGACTTTGCGTATATGTACAATATTTTATATTTTTGTTACATACTTAGTTGACGCACATAAGTTTAAATCAAGAGTACATCGATTAAGCCGGTACAATACCAACGATATATTATAATTATCCAGTAACCGACAATACTGATTAGACGACCCGTAATACATACTCGTACATGCCCTTTGCGGGGTAAGTACAGAAAGGATCACCAAACTTGTATATCCAAACACACAACTTTCACCGCATCCCCATTCATACATCTCGTTATGCCCAATATTATTTTATTCATGCTTCTCACTTCACATTCTTCAATAATCTGATCCAGTCACTTTTTCCTCAGTCTTCCTCTTCCACGCATAACTTACACTTCTGACTTGTATACTGGCTTAGTCATTCATTCTCTCCAGATGTCCAAACCATCTTATAGGTCCTTTTTCAATCTTACTTAAATAATTAATTTTACACCTACATTCAATTCTGATTTCTCCATTCCACCTTATTTCGTACACACATTTTTCTTAGTGCATGCATATCTGCACCATTGATCTTACTTTTGTCCTTCAGCCAAGTTCAAGCATTACATCTTTATGTCAGAAAGGAAGAGGGATAAGTATGAAATATTATAAGTCATATCGCAGGTTAAAGGTAGAAGTCAAACGCAGTGACGGAAAAAAATAAAAAATATGTATAAAGAATTTGGGGGAGTAGTTTCATTTCAGTACAAGATCCTTGGTCAGAACGGCCTTAAGTTTATATTACTATCTAATTGCTTAATTCCGTATTCTGTCATATGTTGTCACCCCATATATTCTTCTTAGTGCATACATTTCTGCAGCATTTAAAAATAAAATAACTTTTTTTATAAGTGTTCGACCACTTAACATATATAATACAATACAAATCGACTGGTTTCAAATGGTACTCTGTTTCTCAATGGACAAGCTATACCTTGTGTCTCGAGAAGCAAAGAGTTACCTATTGAAATTAGTCGGCTTTTTTTCTTTCAAATGATACCCCTCAACATATCTGAACTGGAGTTGAACACGTTGGAAAACATTGCCGGGAGACAACATTACCTTCGGCTCCATTGACCGATTTTTCAGACTATAGAACCACTGGAGTAGATACGGAACTCAATGTCGTCATTGCGTGTGTTGGCAATACTACCGTAAACGAAGATGCAACAACACACACGTCTAACTCACGAGTAGTGTTGTTAATAGAAAAACTGTTTTAGTAGACTCGGACCGTAGTTTTTAAATATTTTTTTGGGTATACAAGATGTATACACATTACAACATTAACAAAATTATAATCAAAAGATGCACACAGACATAATTATAATCAAAAGAAGTACACGCATACCACCACATAGAAAGGCCAATGCCTTAAGTTGTATTCTACACATAAAAATACTAAAAAAAACACATACACACAAAAACCTGTTTAGAAGAAAAAAAAGAAACCAAAAATCCCTCGCATAGTAGATCCACCCAAAACGTAAAGAAAAACACAACAATCGTTACAAACATATAAATCAAACAATATTAAAATTATTACACACATTTTTCTGTGCCTTTCATAAAATTTGATTCGTGTTGAAAACCTACTGAGTTTGTATCGATTAAATATTAAACAATAGATCATTGTATTTGACATAAACAATACTTCATATAACACATCAGTAAGCTCTTATCTATCCTATTCACATGAAATTCGCGGGCGTATCAAATTTATATTACGTGATAAAATATTTAATTCATATTAAAATTTTATGTTGATAATGTTTTACGCAAAAATAATTATAATACAAGTACAAAATTAGTTATTAATAATTGATTTTAAGCATCTAATTATAAAAACAAACAAAGTTCGAATAAGAACGGGACTTGGTATGTTTTAATGATTAAGAAAAACTAAATATTTGAATATAGAATTTTATTTTCAATTAGTTTTCAGTGCGTATGTGTACTCTGAATGCGAATGACAACAAATATATTTTCATTTGTTAATAAATTCGTTTTGGAAAAATGAAATATTTCAAGTACCTAATATTCCTACCTAATATGCCTAATATGCCTACCTAGCATTCTACGGGGTTTTCACTTTGACAGCATAGTAATATATTTTTAAATTAAAACACTTACGCAATAGATACGCTCATTTCGCTATTTTTACCAAAATTGTATGCTGTACGAGAACGAATGCGTTCAAATAGAATTAGTAAGCCGTTATTTTCTTTTTCGCAAAATTCTTGAACTTTCAACACCATCTCTTATAAATTACGAACATTTTTGATATTTTATTGTCATAATAATCAAAAAATACTTTCGTAGTGACAGTTTTATCACTTGATTTGACATTCTGTGAAACCAAAAACATAAAACCTTGAGGAGCGTTTGGTCTCTAAACTTTGCTATATAAATTGTCATTTCATTATTTCGAAACATTTGGTTTCTAAAACTCACTGTGTTCTATGACTCCGGTACTAGCTTATTATTGTATTTTTACTATACCAGCATAATGTATTTAAAAATACTTGCGCAGTAGGTTTGCTCATACATGCTTCATTTCAGCATAGTTATCTGATTATTTATTGTACTAGTTATAACCCATAAATAATGACATAAGTGATTGTTTTGAATATGACGCTGTGCTTGCCTTTATGCTGCTTCATGTTATTTTCGTGTTACTGCTTCTCTAGTCTCACGCCCTCCTTGTGATAAACGCGATCGTCTCTTCCTTTTAACATCTTCAGCTCTTTTTGCAGCAATCCATATTTCAATCAATAATAATCATCCTGTAATATATTGAATTAAAAAAATATCTTGCAAAAACAATAAAAAACTTCCAATTTGATTTTTTTTAACCGAATGATGAGTTAAATTCGTTATAGTGTTGACCAAAGATACCACAATCATCATGGCTACCATACTATACCTCTATCGGGTAAGCAGAAAGAAAAGATCTCTACTTCATTCTATCCTGGAACACAAATTTTGCTTCAGTCACGCTTCATAATTTATTTACACATATGATATACTTAAATACTGCAAACTAAGTATTAGTGTTTCATATTTCATCATAAAGTTATTAAGAATTTTATGACTGCTTATCTTTTACCCATACACAAAGATACCACTATAATTTGTCTTTTTATGTAATAAATATATTAAAAATAGATAATATATATTATAAAAATACATTATCTTTACATATGAATGCACAACGTCGATACTAAAATATTTTATCAATGAATTCAATATCTGCTTGTTGAATGCTGAGTTGTTTGTTGTCTGTTATGGTTTTAAAAAATATTATTTGGTTACATATCATCATCACCATTACGACTTGTCATCATCATCTCCATTTATTTATATCCTGACACACATCTTTCGCTTATGCCACGTCCATGCATCACTTCATGCACACTTTCTTATTATAAAGACTTTTCCCTCTTTTCTTTTTCAAGATATTTCCAACGTATTCGTACCTTTTTTACTACTTTTATAGATTTTTTAAAATTTTGTCATTCATTTCTGTGTGCCCGAACCATCTGAATTTTTATTTTTTTTCCTCTTAAGTACTGATTCTTCTTTCAATCGGATCGTTGACGATCTGAGTTATTGGCGATCATCATATAATAGTTATCTTGATCTTTAAGGTATCAGCTCTGAATAAAAGTATGGTGCCACAAAGGATTCACTCCCATAAGTTTAACCAGGAGATGCGTCTTCTCCCCGTACTTATTTTGCCCTAAATCCCTCCCTGCAATATCAATTTATGGGTGTCATATTTTTCTCCCCGCATTATATATCCAAAGTACTCTAACTTTCGCATTTTGATGGTGGATAATACTTCTATATCTTGATTCATCCGTTTCAACATATTATTGTTACGAACATTGTCAACCCATGAGACTCTCAGGATTGTTTGAAAGCACAACTTTTCAAAAGCTTCTTTTTTTGTGGTGGCTTTAGTAACTGTCCATGCTTCAACATCATTAAGAAGCATAAATTATATGTAACCACGCTAATTCACATACTCAAGTCAAGATTGAAATCCTTGTTGCAAATGAGGTTCTGTATATTGATGAAGCAGCTTCGAACTACATAACTGTTACATATATTCGCTCTTATTTTGATCACTTGAGAATGGTTCCATTGATCATGCCACCAGCATCCCAGATATTTTTACTGTTGAACTTGTTAAACTTTTTCATCATTCATATAAAGAGGTACCCTTCTCTGTTCATGTTTAAGGTTCTCTCATTACAAAATATGTTATCCTATCCAAAACGCACAGTTTCATCAGCATCATACATATCATCGCCCTGATTGTCTTCGTCATTGCTGGGCCTCGTAGTCAAGAATCCCTTCACCATTCCAACGTCAATACAGTTGGAAGCGAAACTGCGCCGTGGAATTTTGTTTTATTTCTTTCATCTCTTCTTTAAGTGAGTGAGCCGATGCACACCAGCAAACTCACCAGTCATGCTGCTGTACTGTATCCGATGGCACACCGAAATGAAACGATCGGAGCATTCTTGTTTTAAAGAATAGATATGACAGAAGTCATAGGTAGCCTTATACTCTCGAACACTAGGCAGAAAAAATGGCTGTGTTATTCAAGGGCAGTAGCACAGCCCGGGGTTCCACGCGGCCATGCACCTCCAGTCTTGAATATAGGCTTCTTCTCTCCTCGACTCGTTCCTCTCATGGGTACATTACTTTCAATTATTCCCAACCACTATTCTGAGATCATCCGACCAACATGCTATGGGTTTCCCACACTTTTCCCTGCCTTTCGTAATCTAACACTTTCTGGATCCATCAGTATAACGGATGTTATTAAATAAAGTTTGTGAAACATATAACTTCTGGATACGATAAAAAAATTAATTAAAATAAAAAAAAAAGTTCCTTATTTCAGGCAGTTGGTTTAAAATTCCCAAATAAAAACATTTTATCACTGAAATGACCTTGTCCTCAATTAACCCCCGGTTTAACCTCCCCCATATACGCGTTATAACTGTAACGTAATACAGTTCGTGCTAACTTGATCCTCGTTAATCTTCGAAAGAGCCTATTTGCACGTCATCTACGGCCTTCTTTTGGCTGACTGACTCTGACTCGGCCTAATGAACAGGTTTATATGTGTAGTGCCACTTATCAGAGAATACAGATATATTTTTATTTGGACACAACTTCACTGTTTGAGTCTTAGTTTTTCATTATGATTCCCATTTTCGTCAATTAGACACATTTTCTCAAATTATTAGAAGTAGTAAAAAATCGAGTTTATCATAAATTTCAACTATTTGTGATTATTTAATTGTACTCATACGTACGAGTAAGTTATTATTTATCAGAGATGAATACTCGTAGTAGTAATTAAAAATAGAATTTAAAAAATAATCTTGAGATGGTTTTGGTCATATTGACAGAATGTGTTGCGAAATACTTACGAAACAAATATATTCATATTTGAAATTGATGGAAACCGATCAAACACTGTAAGGAGATAGTTGAATAAATTTTAACTGAATTTCCACTTGACCGCGAGATTACTCGCGCAAACTTTACAACAATCAACCAATGGTTAAAAGAGTTGCAAGTAGGCTAAACCTAACAATCCGACTTCATATTCTGTAAACATATAAATGCAAGTCTTGTTGTACCGCTGACATCCTAAGCTCATAGTTGACCGAAAAATATTTCAAAAGTTGTTCGCTGAATGACGACGGTTAATTAGAAATTAAGTTTTAAGATACGCTTTTATAAATTAAAAAACGAAGTGATTTACATTTTATACTTACAGAAAAATCATTGAATGATATTTACCTTCGGTTGGTTAATACTTGTCGGGAATCGATAGAGTAGTGGTGTTGTAATTTATATGCATCAAAGATATCTACTTAAGCCTTTTCTCAGCATTCCCAATTTGTGAAATATGTTTTTTAATGTATCGAGGAGATTGGAGGAAAGGCTATTATTTTTTTTAAATTAATACAGTACTACTCCGTTGCACATACTCGTAAGGAAGTCTCACAACTTATCAAGTTGATGAAAATTTTTAATGAAGGAATTAAACAATAATCTACAATCGGTAAAAAGTATCAACCTATTTTTTCATGTTCATATGTCCTCAGCAAGATACATGCAAAAACCCAGTTAACTGGCGCTACGACAAATGACAGGCAAAACTCCATATAATTTGAAAGTTTCCACTTAAAATAAATTGTTTTATTTGTCTTGTTTTTTTTATGTGTTACGTACATAAGAGTATATACGAGTATATTATAAATATTCTCTAAATTAACGATTTGGGCTACGAAACATTATCTCATCCGTCTTACTCACGCACGCTATCGTCAACCGATTTTAACCTTTTCAAGCACCTCGATAATTATATACGGCAGAAAAAATTCAAAAACAGATAAACAGCAGAAAATACCTTTAAAGAATTTTTGGATTCTAATCCACCTGAGCTTTGTTCTATTGCATAAATACTTGTAACTTTGTCATTTATTGGCTAAAATGCGTAGAATCAAATTACATTAACTTTGATTAATAAAGTTTATTTACTCTTAAGTTGTTTGTTTGAATTTGAAGGTTTCAAAAATCAAAATAGCCATTATTTTTTAAACAACCTTAAGTATTACTATAGAAAGAAATATTTTTAACATTTATGCATTTACATTACCTCGAAATCAGACAAAAAAGCTAGGTTAAGATTGACTTATTTTTCTATTATCTTATATAGTATAAATGTGTTTCTTAATTTTGCATATTGTTACCTGTTATCAGGGTTGGAGTCCCTTGTATGATTTGAATAATCAGTGCCAGATTAAGTAAAATATAATCAAAACTAAGTTTTTCAAACTTTATCTCTTTTAACAAGTATTGTAATCCTTAAATAAAATTTAACACGTAATTTAAGGTTTATGATCTCGTTTTTTAAGTAATTAACAGTAAACATTATTGAAATTGTTTTAATGTACATCATACTTATTATTTAATATCTATGTGAGACAAATAAACGATATTACTAAAATCTCAATACATTTTAATATATCATACTAAAGGTCACTTATATATTATTTTATGATTTTCAAAATTATTTTCAGAGTAAGGGAGAAATTATAATTAGCACTTGCTACACCATTTAATGACATCAAACGATATTAATTTTGAATTGAATTTCAACGTGCGTGCCTTTCGGCTCATAAGTGTAGCTCGAGTATGTACAGAGTGTTCCTAATGATCACTTAAACTGTTTCGATAGAAAATGACAGAAATATAACACAACTGAAATTGTTGACTTATTTAAATATTGATTAGTCAACAATTGTAGTTCAAGTCACATTACATTAATACTCGTACCTAAATACATTAAGTACTATTTTGGATACTTATCACACAAAAAATAAATATGTATCAATATTGAATTTCCTTTTAGCTTTTTGTCCATAGATAACATTAAATTACTAACATTTTGGGCCACATGTAAATAAGATTTTTATGTTTTGAAATAAATCTTATTCGTGTCAGAAATCTAGAGTTTGTGGCTATTGTTAAACAATAATACTCGAATTATTATTTCTTTAGTGATTTATAAAAAAAAACAGCTCTCGGGCCGCCCAAAACACCCTGATGGACCGCGGGTTGGCTATGCCTGACCTAGATGGAGGCATTTTATGATATCCCTGTGTTTCTGATAATGAATGATATTCAAATTTCAATAAAATATATTTCATAAAAAAATCACAATACGTCCGGTTTGATAAAAAATGTAATAATTTAATTATTTGTTCCATATTTACGGATCAACATAAACATTTTCATAGACTCGTATATATACTCGCACTGTATTTCCGAACGTGCTATATACGAAGATTGTCGTACATTTGTTAGTATTTTAATAGTATGTAACTAACTGGATATCGTAAAGTCTGTATATATGTATTGATATTTCTGAATTTCAAATATTACCCTTGAAACTAAAAATACACCACGCAACAAAAAAGAAAAGAAAAAGTAGCACAGTAGAAGGAACACGATAAACAGGTTGCTTATTTTTCTAAATATTTTATAGCTATAATATAATGAGATTCAAGATAACAAATATAGACCTATTTGAGTTTAAAAGATTGTTCATCCACTTGGATGTATCCACATGCTCTCCATAGCTGTCTGCCCTGGGATTCAGTAGCCATCAAGAGTATGTCTTACTCTTAATACGAGTATCATTCACCCAGCACTTTTGTGGTTTTCCATTACTCTTGGCGATCTAGCTTTCAGTTCAACACTTTTCTGGTTCACCGGTAGTCGTTTTAGCCAGGATCATGCCCAGGCTACACACGTACACGTATCAGTTCTTAAATTATTTTTATTATTTCAGTGACACCAATTTATTTTCTGATTTCAGCATTTCTACAATGATGTTTTTGACTTTTCACTAAGTATCTCTATTACTATTTGTACTGTTTGGCGTTTATTTCCGGATTAATTTCTGAACGTCAATGTCTCAGCACCACATATCAAATTGTGAGGATACGTGTGTTGACAATTGGTCGTTTGAGGCTATTGAGAATGTGACCTGCTCACCGTCATAATTTTGGTTTTAAATTTATTTGTATTAAAACCAACACTTACTGAAAAAAAATCTGTTTCAGTTCCTATAAAGTTGATCTAATAATACCTACACCATCCGCTTATCTTAAATGGTCACACCTCGGAACATCTATATTCTCGCCCAGACTCCAGTATGAGTGTGAAAAGTTTAGACGATATTGTGTCTCCTTGGTTTTCGGCCCCTGTCAATATCGATGTGACCATTTCATGAGTCATCAGTTTTCACAGTAAAGGTTACCTTTTTATTTATGTTGTTTGAAAAGTCGTGTTTCCATTGTATTTGTAATGACGCTCTTCCTAACAGAGACAATTGCCTTTTCTTGCGAATCTACAAATGTTAAATGCAACAGGAAATTTGTCAAAGTGTAAAAGAATTTTCTAATTTTCTAATGCTCGCTCTGGAGATTTATAATAATAATACTTGCTTGTGAGACGGTTAATACTAATTTTAGTGAGAAATATATACAATATAATTGCGACAATAGACTTATTTGGTTAATATTTTTCTAGCATTGTACTATTTCCCAAACTTGGTATATTTACTCCTTGATAGAATCTATTTAAGATAACTTACTCTTAAAAGGGTATCACCGATTCTTATTACGTTCAAAGTTAAATATTATTCTACTGCCGCTTTTAGATTTATTATTACATCTGTAGAAAAATTGAGTTCTTTGTCAGCTCTTCTTATTTTAAATTCACATCTCAGACTAAGTTTATTTGAAAAATCCCTATTCTTCAAATACTGCAATAAGCACGAGTATTCTTACATTTGCTGAAATATCTCAAAACAGTTGGGGTTTGGATTGAAATATTTAAGTATTTCTAAACTATTATTAAGTTATTGGTTGACAATGGAAAATAATTATATATTATCTTGGAGTGAGCTAACTGACACGAAAGAGCACTCCTTCACTTCTTTATTGACGGTCGATAGTCAAACTAATGTTTGAGTATTATAGTTAACCAACAGTTCATTGGGTGCTTCAGCCCGAACCAACCCTCGTGAGTTTCTTTAATACGGAATCATTGGTACTCTGTTTATGGGTGTATATTTTTTTGTGTTCGTACATATCTTGACTACATTTTTTAATGTTTCGCGTCAAATATTAGCCATTTTATACTCGTATACGTAAATTTACTAAAATAGCCAGATTAAGTTGGATGCAATGTGAAATGCATGGATGTGTGCCAAATTCCAACGTACATATATAATCTATGGAGGGACAGATTAGCGAAGTGGAGTAGAACGTCCAGGATTTATGGTGGCTGGACATTATCCAGAAAGTACAACTACATTTAGCACCTTCCACATTTTGATACCTATGTGGATATATAATATATAAAAAAGTGTCTGTCGAAATATATCCAACAGAATGGGATCAACAAGTAGAAACATTAAATCACATCATCGTTACTGAATTTTTAAATTTAAATAAAAACACTATCTACTTTTATAAATAATCTTCCGTCGAAATTATAGACACACTTCCTATGGATATGAATTTCTCCACGTTATGTCTCCATACTCCAGAAATTAAATGTGTCAGTACGACTGTCCTCTTTATGCTTTTAGCGTATTTTTTGTTAGTCGATCATAATGATTATGATTATTTTACCTACGACTAGAAATACGCTGGAATTAAATTGAGAATAGTCGTAACGTAGATTTAACTCCTGGAGTATGACGACGTCCAGCTGTTACCAAGACACACTGGAGTCACGTCAGAACCTCCGAGGATAAAGCAGCAAACATTTCCCTATTTCGCAGTATTAGTATTTGTGCTATACAAAGAGGTGGTATACCATGCTCGGAGAAACTCGATTAATTTTCAATGCTAGTGTGACTTGCGGTTAAGCTGAAAACTTCAATATAATGTTAAACCAATATAAAATAATTTTAATGAAAATATTTAAACACACATCATCCCAGTATTTATTTATTTAAACAAAGTGTTGCATGTACAACAAAAAATTTGAACAAAAAATTCAACAAAATGTTCATTATATCTTTCCTACAGGTTAAATAAGATCGTTTGTCTGCCTAATTGTGTTGAAAATCATTGTAATACAAAGACGTTTGCTATTAAGTTGAACAGCTACTCGTTCAATAGCGTGAACAACATTTTGCCGGAGAAACCAAACGGAAAGACACAAAAAAGTATGAACAATCAGTACACTTTTATCAGAGGTCTTCAACGTTTCGTTCATAGTTCAATTTATATCATTCACTTGTTTTTTTTTTCCAAAAAAGAAAAAGCTCATTGTAATAATTTATCAAATTTTAATTAAATATTCACATGTGGTCATCATAATAACATGCAATCACATACTTTTTGTAAACGTGGTTTAAAAATGTGTGATAACCTTCGTGACCTGCAACTCCCGAATATAAGTCAAGCGACTTCTCCTCGGGGGTTTTAGGTTAATATCCAATGGTACCTGAAGCAAAAATGTGTGATAACCTTCGTGACCTGTAACTCCCGAATATAAGTCAAGCGACTTCTCCTCGGGGGTTTTAGGTTAATATCCAATGGTACCTGAAACAAAAAATGTGTGATAACCTTCGTGACCTGTAACTCCCGAATATAAGTCAAGCGACTTCTCCTCGGGGGTTTTAGGTTAATATCCAATGGTACCTGAAACAAAAAAAAAGGATCCCAGTCTGGTAAAAAAGTTCGTTTCGTAACAATACTCAAACACACTAGCTGCCTCTTCATGTGCTGGGTAGTATTGCCAACATATACGACGGCGAACTGCGAGTTCTGGGCCTTCTCAAGTCTAGATTATCGGGACCAAATACTTGCGACCACACTTTATAATATGTTTGAATAAGCATTTCGGATTTATTGAAGGGATACAACACGAATGAAAGAAAATACGCAGACGTGTATAGATATATTGTATGATAGAATAAGAAATGTTATTGTTAAATAAGAATGTCCGATGACGTAGGTTGAAAAAGAGCACATTAAGGTGGTTTGGACATATTGAAGTGATGGCTGATGAAAAACTGACAAAAAATGTACTATGCAAACACGAAAGAAAGCCGTGTTAGAGGAACACGCAGAAAGTTATGAATGTACTAAATGAATTAAATTTTGAAAGAAGGAACTAAATGAGAAAATGTACTAATTTCGAAACGGTTGGAGTATATGATATATCGTGAAATATTTTTTTTCACAAAATTGAGGTACGATAATTTTGGAAAAATAGAAGTACGTTGTGATAGGATTTTCTTTTGTTGAGACAGACGAAGGGGTCCTCTCTGCCCACCCTGATAGGTAAATGTCGTGATTATATGTAAGAAATAGAGACATTATCTATGTATAGCGTATTTCAAGCATGATGTCATCAAAACAAAATTTTCATTAATCACGTGTCAAATTGCGATTAGATCAAACGGTACCGGTACCAGCATAGATGGCGAAAGTTGACCCAGAATGCTTAATCATCACATACGATCGAAACAAGCGTGAAATACGACTTATTTTGGAACATCCTTTACGTATGTGGTCTTTTCAAAAGAAATATAAAACTCCTCTCTAAAAATAGGAAAGGTGCGGATAAAAAGACGATGAAATGTTTAAGATGAAGGAAGGGGCGTTGAGATGGATCGGTTAAGTAGAAATAATGAGTGATTAATGATTAACAAAAATAATCCTAAAATTTAGTGCAGAAGGTATCAAAGTATATGAAGATCAAGAAAAACATGGCACTACCAAATTAAACAAATTCTAAAAAAACGGAGAGACTGAAAAACCCTTATAATAGAAGAATATGCAAGACGAGGTGGAAGAGCATGGCAGAAGGGAAATATGTGTGCTAGGATAGAATGAGGTGGGGATATATTTTATCTGCCTACCCCAATAGGGGCATGGCGTTATGGGGATGAACGTGATATATTTTTACAACCGTAGAGTGCATGATATTGATAAAATGGATAGTATAATTATCAGACAAATATATTGATAAAATGGATAGCAGCATTGAACAGACAAATTTGGGAAAGTCGTGTAGATGTCTATGATCAAACGTGATGTGAGGTGCATGAGGTGCATGGCCGCACGGTAACGCACTGGACTTCCGTGCGGAAGTTCGTCGGTTCGAACCCCGCGCTATGCTACTCCTTTCGAATAAAACAGCCATTTTTCTTCCTAGTATTCGGGGGTGTAAGGATACCTATAATTTCAGTCATATATATTATTTCAAAAAGAAGAAGAAAAAATATGCCGGTGTGCTATGGGATCCAATACAGCGGTGGTCGGTGAGTTTGCTGGTGTGCAACGACTCATTTACTTTAAAAAAAACTTCACGGCACATATTCGCTTTCCAACTGAATTGACGTTATAATAGTGAAGGGATCAACGACTACGAGGCACAGCAAATACTATATATGATCTAAAAAAATAAGTTCAGCAAGAAACCAAAAAATGATGATGTATTTTTAAGATAATTCGTTCTGATGACAGTTCTTTATATATACGTTATTTGCATATTAATTAACTACGTACGCTATTTATAATATATCGATATCATGTCACATAAATGATTTCAATGTTTGAGAGTATTTTAATTAATTATAACTTTTCAATCAAAAACAAAATTGATCTCTTGACCAGGTAACTTTGTATCTTAATACGTAGACAAACTAATCTCATTGGCCGAAGTGACTCTAGATAACGCTCACCTTTCTTATCTTTTCTCATCATTTGACCTTCCCAAAATGTTTAATTTCCGCTGTCCGTTTTATTTCTTATTTGTTCGTCGAATTAATTGTGTAAATAAATTTCTCTTATTTCCGCATTGGTTTATTTTGTATTTTTCTTTTGATGTCATCGTTTCTCATTGTCGTGTCTATCAAAAATCATCTTAAAAATAAGGTTCACGAAAAAATAATATATCTTAAACCAAAAAAATATGGTGTTCACTTTATGGTATCATGAAAATATTTTATTTAATCGAATATCACGAATAAAAACTCCAGTGTTTGATAATTTTGTGGAGTAAAATATATTGTGAGATGAGGTAGAAACCGCTAAAAACAGGCGCAAGGCTATGTAGAAAGGATGAATAAAACGAGAGCTATCTACGCGATAATGCATGAAATTCCTGTCGGTAGTCCTCCCCCAGGAAGACCTTCAAAAATAGAAAGGAAGCTAGGAGTCAAGTCTCAAGAGAGGCGTTCTTGATGATAACATATCACAGGTCTAACTTAAAAGATAAAGAAATAAAAAAAAAAGTATTTTACAAATGAAATATCTTACAATTCATACTAAAAATCACTTAATTTATGAAATATTTCAATATCTAAAATGTTTACAAATATATACTTTCAGTATCTAAAATGTTTACAAAAAACGATTTCCATAAGAAAGGTAATACAAATTTTCTTAAACTCATTAAATGGATGTTTCAAATGAAAAGAGAACAATTTTTAGATGATATTTTCACTAAGCTAAGTTTTTTATTATGTTGTGTTAATATTTTGTTGTTAAATTGTACGAACTGGCGAGCAATCCAGGCGGGGTTTTAAAAGCATGTAACTATATCTTGCAATACATTCATGATGGAAAAAGTTGCTATTGAAGAAGTTGAAAAGTTCACATACTATACCTGGGCAGTGTCCTTACCGACAAACATGAGGTGTGATAAAACCAAATAAGTTTCCAAAGTGGAACCAGAACAGTCGCAGAACTCCATTTATTATTGAACTATAAGGCTCTATTCAGTAACGCCATTGACAATCTAACTCGTGGTACCATATGGGTCTACGCGTGGTTCATGATAGTCAAAGACATAAAAAATGTTGAGTTTCGAAAACCGACAACTGCACAAGATACTCGTCTAAAAAAATCAATCTGCAGGAGAGTGAAAACTGAGATATATTAGAAACTAGAAAATTGACGAGACAACCACTAATTACCAACGGCATAAAGTCACAAAGGTTGACATGGGTAAGCCGTGTAATCAAATTTCAGATCAAACGATTAAAAAAATTATTATGCTAGTCCAATAACAAGGAAGAAAGCCACTAGGCAGATAGATAGTGAGCATATACATATATGTACTATATGTATAGGCCTATTTGTAAATCCATTTTTTTTATGATTTGCAATACGTGGGATGTTCCTACAATGGAAAGAAAATAGACTTATGTTAGAGATTTCCTTTTCCTTGATGCGATTTATTTGGATAATGTACAATACTATATGTATCAAAGTTTTATACCGAGACAAAATCCTTATTTTTATGAAAATAGCTAAGGTTAAAAATATTATTTGATGCCAATATATTATTAGGTGTACAAATAAGTTTCCGCCGTTTTTTATCAAAAATTGGGCATTTATTGTGAAAGAACGGAACCTAATGTTTTATTCGAAGTATTGCCCATCGCTTGCCACTACTTTTTCCCATCTTTCTGGCAGCATACGGATACCGCGTCGGAAAAATGATTCATCTTTTAAGGCTATCCACGAATCGACCCAATTTTTGGTATCTTCATATGATGTGAAGTGCTGCTCAGACAGGCCATGCGTCATCGATCGAAACAAGTGGAAATCAGAAGGCGCAATGTCTGGTGAATACGGCGGGTGGGGTAAAACTTCCCAATTGAGTGTTTCCAAATAGGTTTTGACCGGCGCCGCAACATGTGGACGAGCATTATCATGCAGGAGAATAATTTTGTCGTGTCTGGAGTAGCAGTGGGCGCGCTTTTCCTCGAGTGCTCGACTCAATCTCATCAATTGTGCTCGGTAGACAGCCCCAGTAATGGTTTCGTTCGGTTTGAGCAACTCATAATACACGACACCAAGCTGATCCCACCAAATACACAACAACAGTTTTTTTCCATGAATATTTGGCTTAGCTGTAGATGTTGAAGCATGGCCAGGGGTTCCCCATGATTTCTTCCTTTTTGGATTATCATAGTGGATCCATTTTTCATCACCAGTGACTATACGGTGCAGAAAACCCTTTCGTTTATGCCTGGCAAGCAGCATTTCACATGTGGAAAATCGGCGTTCAACGTTTCTCGGTGTCAGTTCATATGGAACCCAATTTCCTTGTTTTTGAATCATTCCCAATGATTTCAACCTATGTGAAATTGCTTGTTGAGTCACTCCTAATGTAAGTGCAAGTTCTTCTTGCGTTTGGCACGAATCTTGATCCAATAATACTTCCAATTCCGCGTCTTCGTACACTTTCGGCCTTCCGCTACGTTCTTTGTCTTCGATGTCAAATTCACCGTTCTTAAACTTTTGAAACCACTCACGACAACTTCTCTCACTTAAGGCAGCCTCACCATATGCTTCTACAAGCAATCGATGCGCCTCAGCTGCAGATTTCTTCAAATTGAAGAAGTAAATCAAAAGTTCCCGCAAATGACGCTTATTCGGCTCAAAACTTGACATTTTCGCACACAAAAGAATATATTATACTGCTAAAAATTCACTAATATTTTAAGGTTATGTTGTTGACAGATGTTCAAACTTACGACAATGACGTATTACATCTGACAATTTTAACCATAACTTACTGGTGGCGCCAACTTCTGTCAAACGGCGGCAACTTATTTGTACACCCAATATATGAAATCGTTAAATTATTTGTCGACTTTATTAGTTCTCCAAATAAAGCGCACAGAGAAAAGGGAAATCTCTAAAATAAGTCTATTTTCTTTCCATTGTGGGAACATCTCACATATTGTAAGTTATTCGTTTTCCATTAGCTGTCAAAACATATTTCTAAAGTATCCAAAAACATCACCATGTTTACTAGTAGCTTCTAGATTGTTCCAACAGCTAATGTGTAAAAACAATTTCTAGCCCCGCCATACAATGTCTAAAACCTTGCAAATTAGCGGTATAAACACACACATATTATGTGTACAACGTGGCGTTTAGCTGTAAACAATAATATATCGTACACAACGAAATTATTTGGTAATAATAAATCAATACATAATGGTGAAACCAAAATGAAAAGTTTTCATTTATTATGTGACCATTTTTTACTGTTAAACTATCTGTCATTATATTTATTTTCATGTGCAAGGATATGATATTTTAAAAAGCCAACAAATTTACTAGTAAGTTATGCAGTGTTGAAAGAGAGAGACAGTTGAAAATTGTACTTTTTCCGTTCAAACATTCAAATGTGTTATTTCCATAATAATCACACGATACATTTATTTCCTATATATTGTATGTTGGATCATAAAAGCAGATACAAGACTTTTAATAATATCTGCCTTTGAATTAGGGACTGGATAATTATATACTTTTTAATATGTATGTATATAATTTTACAAAATGGCACATGCGTTGAGGTATAATAATAATATAACAAATTTTCCCCAGAATATCTCTTTTGCGTTGGTTACACCACTGCCTTGTAAAGTACATTCTGTCAATGAATCGTAAAATGTATTTATTCTGTTTTCTATACAAATAATAGTGTCTTTTAAGTTGAATTCAAATGTTGTTACTTTATATTGGTTTGACATCCCATCAAAGTAGGCAGAGAGAAGCGCCAGACTTTTCTATCTAGACACACATATTTCGCCTCTTCCACATTCATACACACTCTTACATAGCTTTTACGATATATCTTACTTCTTAGATTTGTTTCTTTTAAAATATCAAACACTAGATCAACCATACTTTTTGGTCTTCCTCTACCACGCCTTTTACTTATATTTGCTATCTACATTTGTTTTGTTAGTGCTTCTTCATTTTTTTCGTTCTACGTGTCCAAACCATCTCAGAGAGTTCTTTTAAATTATTTTCGCCCATGACCCTGCCACGTGTACAGCACTGGGTGTTCCACGAATCAAGTCCTCTTCGGTGCAGGACACCGAACACTGCAGCAAGTATTGTGTGAACTTCTCCTCACCGCAGGTACAGAGAGCCGGCCAATCCATCACGCTACATTTCCCATTTAAACATTGTATTTTGTTTAGACAAACACTGTTTGAACTTTATATAATGGCATAACCCTACCGGTTTCAAGGTTTTTACCTCATTATAAGGAGAGCACAAAAATATTTAATTTTGTTCGAACCAGTGCCGATGTACACGAAACTAACAGTAAAAAATCGGGCTGGGGATTGTGGGTGAAGGGAGGCAGAAGACCACTTCAGCAAGCAACGGTGAGATCTTGGGAATGTATACGCATATGTTTGCCAGATGTTCACCCCAATGCACTTACTTGGATATTTCTAGGGCCTCAAATCTGTCCAATTTACTAGTAGTATAACATATGTATGTCGATACCAGTTCGAACAAAATTCAGTTTTGTTTGTATGTTCTCCTCACGATGATGTGAAAACCTTGAAACTGGCAGGGTTATATACCGTTATATATAGTGGAATAAACAGTGTTTGACTAAACAAATTACAATGTCTTTAAACCTCCACAATGTTAATGCATTAACTATATATAATATACCATTTAAACATGTCGTCGGTTCTCCCAATTCAAATTCGTTGTTTGTTAAGAGATTTTCAGATACTAATGGTGATTTCAAATTCAGGTGATAATACTTCTAAATATAAAACCCACCTACTGGATTCCGATAATTCTCATTCATCCTTCCAACAGCATGTAGTTGTTCCAGAGGCGCGGCGCAGTGATCTTAATACAATTGTGTCTTAACTTCAGCCTAGGGGCTGAGGGCATCTCATTTAACTAACAAACAATTTCGTTCATTTAAACGAAACAATACATTCGTAAAATGGATCATAACCAAAGTTTTATAACAACTTTATGGGAAAAAATAGTTATCAAGTATTCGAAGAAATTTTCAAATTGATTTTCTCCACGAAACGTTGAATTTCGTTATATTGAGAAGTTCGAAAATTTTATATTTCGGTCCGTAGTTAAGTTTACTTCGAGAGTAAATATTTGATATTCGTGTAATCAGATAAAAAGTTTTTAGAAGTTTTGCTTGGCTGGGCGAAAAGAGGATTATGAAAGCTTGTTTGTCAAGGAAAAATTTATCGTCCTTTGAATTTTTTTAATAATAAATAAGTTAGAACGGAAAAAGAGGAAACTCAAGCATTTTTAGATCCTTTCTATATTTTACCGGATTGTTGTGTGTTACATTAGATTTAATAATAATAGTATAATATTACTTTATTTTAAAGCAAATTTTTATAAATTATTGAAGACATTCGTTGCCTAGAAAATACACTTGACGTAAAACTCGGAGGGTTCACATTTGATACCAAAAAAGGATCCTTATCTAGTAAAAAAGCTTGTCTGGAAGTAATATTTACACGTGCCGAGTATGTGTGCGAGTGTTGTCTCTTAAAGTGTGGTAGTGTTACCAACACATGCAATGATGAAACGCGAGTTCCGTGCCTACTTCAGTGGTTCTTAATCATATGGCCTGCCGGTCATGCTCTGTAATATGACCGAATCTCTAATTCGGGGGTATGTGAAAGGGGACAATCGAAGTATATGAATTGTCGTTAAGCTAATTAAGTGTTAAGTCGTAAAATAAATTTGCTTCATTGCTTGAATTGACTTATACAGTTCCGAGATTCGTATCCATAAATTAACGCATTAGACAGTCATGATAAATACACGAGGAAGAAAGTATGACAAAGAACTTATAAGTTATGAAAAAGACATAGAGAAACTGAGTTGATAAGTCAGAGAAAAAAAACATTACAATCACAATATAAATTTAACAAAATATGATTATAGATGACAAGGAAAAGGAAAGGGAGATAGGAAAAAAGGGTGATAGAAAGGCAGGAAAATCACACCATGGGATTTTTTAAATTCGGTTTTTGAAACGCCTCAACGATGGCGTGAGTTGTATATAATGTGGGAGCTGGTTCCAGAGTCTAACAATTAATAGGAAAATATTACGTAGAAAAGCAGTGAACTAAAAACGCTAAGAGACATTCACTGTTGAAGTGTGGCGCTATGTTTTATGTTACTGAAGGGAGATATGTTTTATGTTACGGAAGGGAGATATGTTTTATGTTACGGAAGGGAGATATGTTTTTAATTTACTTTTTGAAACATTTTTTTTTTTTTTTTATTTAACAAGTAAATTATTATACAAACATTTGTCGAGGCTATACCTATGTACAAATTTATTACTTAACTAATCTTAATTATATGTTATAATTTATGAACTTATTTAATCTTATTTTCCTACATATCATTTTATTTTATTTATTCAATCTTAATATATGAGATCTTAGAAATAATTAACACCTACATACTACTTATAACTAGATAACAATTCTTACACTAATTATTCAGCAAAAACAAGTCCACTCGTTCAGGCTACTTGTATTCCATCACATTCACTCAGACCTTGGTCGTCCCAGCTAATACTGAAGGTGGACTAGTCAGGCAACAGATAATGCTTCGGGAGCTTGTGCTTATAACGGAAGGGTAGGTCGGATTTACTCTCGTAAGCCCCCAGGGCAGTGACTAAGGGATTTCTGTGATTTTGTTGGCTTTTATAGAACTTCACGGTCCAAGCGAGAATGTGGTGTTGTAGGGTTTCTTCTCGCTGTTCAGCGTGAAGTCGGGTAAGATTTGTTCTGGGATGGGTGTTAAAAGATATCTTGAATGCCTTGTTCTGCACTCTCTGGAGTTTCAGGTGATCCGTGTTGCTCACACTACCCCAAACGGGTGCAGCATAGGTCAAGATAGGACGAATAAGGGTTTTATAGAGGAGGAGCTTATTTTTGGGTGAAAGGAAGCTGCGTCGATGAAATATCGAACTGATAGCCCCTATGCCCTTGTGACCCTTCTGTCTGATGGTATTCAAATGGGTTTTCCACGTCAGTCGCCGGTCAAGGTGCAGGCCGAGGTATTTAACCACGTCCTGCCACTCAACCAGGCAACCACCGATGAATAAGGGCATCGACGGCACTCTTTCCTTGATTTTTCGGGAGAACATGATGGCCTCAGTTTTGGCGTCATTGATTTTGAGCCTCCAGTCCTGGTAGTATTTCTCAAGGATCTCAAGAGCAATCTGAAGACGGCGACCAGCTCGATCCACCTTGAGTGACGATGCGTAGCATGCCGCATCGTCAGCAAAGAGTGCGAGTTTACAGTTTGGGGGAGTAGGAATGTCGTGTGTGTAAATGTTAAATAGACATGGTCCAAGTATACTGCCTTGGGGGACACCCATAGGGATGGGCCTGGCGGATGACGTAGAATGATGAGTGGTGACTGTGAAACTTCTATTGGAAAGGTAGGATTGAAGTAGTTTCACGAGATAGAGTGGAGTGCCAGTGAGGAGAAGTTTGTGAAGAAGGCCATCATGCCAGACAGTATCAAAAGCCTTCTCAAGGTCCAGCAGTACCATGCCAGTACTTCTGTTCCTATTGAAGCCCATCGACACGTCTTCCACGACACGGGTAAGTTGCTGGACCGTGTTGTGTCTTGTTCTAAATCCAAATTGCTCATGAGGGAATGTATTATTGGATTCGTGATGGAACACTAGCCTTGAGGCAACCACTCTCTCAAGGATCTTGCCAAGACCTGGAAGAAGGCTGATGGGCCTGTAGCTAGTTGGATTTTCGGTAGGTTTATTTGGCTTGTGGATAGGAACAATGTTGGCTACTTTCCAAATACTCGGAAAATAGCCATTAAGGAGTGAGGCATTTATTATTTTAGTAAGAAAAATCCTCGCTTTGAGTGGTAACTGTTTAAGAGGGCTATTGTGTATATTGTCGGGACCGGGTGCTTTTCGTGTTTTAAGTCTGTCAAGGATACGACCAATTTCGGACGGGGTGCAAAGTTGCACCTCGTTTTGGTTGGTCGGGGAGTAAGCAAAGCTGGTGAGAGTGTCCTCGACAGCTTTATTGACATCAACATTTCCAAGGTCGGAAGTGATTGAGTACGTATTCTCATAAGCGTCCGCCAAGGCATTAGCCTTGTCACTGCCAGAAACAGCCAACCCTGAGGCTGTGCGCAGAGGTGGTATGCTTTGAGACGAGCACTTGATACCCTTGACGACTCGCCAGAGAGTTACCCGGTTCTAGAGCTGCCAATTTTCTCTGCCAAAGCTGGTTTTTAAGTAGGCGGATTTCTTTTTTGATTTCATCTTGGAGGACGTTTAGAAGTGTTTTGTCACGTTTGTCTAGTGTACGTCTGTAGGTCTGTCTTTGTTTGTTTTTTAGAGATATAAGGAGTTTGATATGAGGAGTAAGAGTTATTTTGTATGGAGTGACAATTTTGAGGGGAACATTTTCATCACGGGCATTATGGATGAAGGTGGAGATGGTATCTATCGCGGTATCAATGTCCTGTGGGCTCACCAGAGTTTCTGGTGATAGGCAGAGCTGGTTGTGGAGGTAGGCTTTGTAACCCTTCCAGTCAGCATTGGCGTAGTCGTACTGCTCCCTGAGGCTAGCAATCGGCCTCACTCCCAATGTGAAGTAGACTGGGAGGTGGTCTGCTCAACGATGGTATGAGTCATATAATTTATTAATTATTATTGTAAAAAATATTTATTATATATGACTCTTATTAAGATTAAATAAATTTCTTAAGTTAAATTTTGACGCGTAATGAAAATCTGCCTTTTGTCACGAAACGTATTTTCCATCTGAATCGACATTGTGATTCGTGACCGTGCTACCGTGCTACCGTACTTATTTATACATATTTTATAAATCTACGTGCCCATACGTTTACTCCTCATTCTCTTTTATGTCTTCTTTTCTCTCCTGTCACACTCGAATTTCTCTCGGAAAATGGAAAATATATTGAGGCACCAATTTGTACAGGGGTCAAAGAGCGAGACAACATACTCGACGAAAGAGCCCGGTTTTGTCCTCTCCTTTTCTACGCCAGGGTCGACATTAGAACTTCTTATAAAATGCAACGCACTTTCAACATTCTCTAAATAGTGACCGAAAAATTTCATACATATTATTTTCAATATTTTTTGCCCTTATCTATCAGTTTCTTAACACGAATATTGTAAGTGTAAGATAAAAAAGAGTAACCGCATTTATCAAAATGAGGGTTAAATTGATTTCTTAATTGTTTTAATTTATTTGAGAATGCAGTTAGCGACTTGATAATTGTTGATTGTAAAAAAAGTGAATAGCATGTATAGAATATTTAATTGTTTTATATAAATTGTAAAATAATTCCTTTTTTTCTTTGACTATTATTCACATATAATATTATTAATATTTACCTAACTTAATGACAATACATAAAAGTGTGTTGGTGCCCACCTTGATGTATGGAAGTGAAACTTGAACTTGGCAGGATAAGGGCAAGAGTAAGATGAATGTTGTGGATATCCACAATATAAATTTTACTCTTATCTTTCTACGCATCTGCATGGGCTAAGAAAAAAATTGGCAATATTTGGGAGAAGGGGAAATGGATGCATGGATGACTAAGCGAGTATACAAGTCAGAAGTGCGGAAAAAAATACTAAGTTAGCATACAAGTCAGAGGTGCAAGGTGTGCGTGGAATAGGTAGACCGAGAAAAACGTGACAGGATCAAATATATCAGATTTCGAAGGAAGGTAAAGTGATAAGTATGAATAATAGAATGTACGAATGTGGAGTAAGCGAAAGTTGTGTGCTTAGATTGTTTGGAGATCACTTATCTCGGTCTACTCCGCAAGAGACACGGCGCGATGCTATGTACTCGTATGTATGTATTTACTTAACTCTGTATTTTTATTACTTATTATATGTATTTTTATATTATTTTTGTTGCATTGCATACATACAATATTATATTATATAAAAAAAACACATATTTATTTATAAGACACTTGATTTCAAAAATGGCAATCACTTGAAACCAACTAAGCAAGACTTACACTGATTAGTGCAATTTGCTAGACAAAAGGGTACAACATACTTAATGCATTAAGAAACAAGTAAAAAAACAAACAAAATATTTGCAAATATCATCAACGATTAGGAAAGGAGAAGGAAGATGGAAAAGGGCAAGAAAGGAGTGCAAGTAGTTACGAAAAAAAATCCATTTGTTTCAGCAAGTTAGCAGGAAGACGTCGACTTGATTCTAATAGCGACTTAAAAACTATTACATTTCTCTTCAATTGCGATGAATGTAATAATTTTTAAGTCGCTATTTGAAGCAAGTCAATATGGATAAGAGTCTTCCTGCTTACTTGAAACAAATAAATTATTATTATGTTCAAATCGTTTACCTGAAACAAATAATGGAATCAAGTCATAAATTTATAATTATTTATAAGCCCTTATAAGCTTCGTTTAAATTATTCAAGAAAAATACATTATTATTATTTTTTCTGTTCAGAGAAACAACAGTCAACCAGAAGGAGCTGAACTGGTTGAGCGTGAGAAATATACACAAAATCTACATACTGTCACTATCGTATAATAACCTTAACTATCCCGCCGCCCCCCCTTATCTCGCCGAGAATATTTAGCGTATTTCTGATTATCGACTAGCGCTATGTTCAGATTGTTAATTGGCTTTCCCAGTTCACCACTCTTATATTTATCCTTGACTGTTCATGCAGTTGGACTCTCGAACCAGTTGCACACTAATGTAAGACTTCATTAGCGTGTTTTAAAAAACTTAAAAACTCATAATTTCAAGTCATTAATATAATGTGTTTTATTCCTGATTTTTCTTTCATCTCCAGCATCACTTCGTGTTCCTTTGATTGATGATATCTCTTTTTTTATTTTTACTAAATATATTATTCATGAATTTTGTAAAGGTACCAAGTAACTTCCTTTATTTACTTTAGTCTAAATTGTTGAAAGAGATTGCAACTTGGCAGTAAGCCCACCAGATTACTTTGCAATAAAGCGTTAAATAAAAAAAAAATATTATTAACTATTATTTGTTATTTCGATAAATAATTACACTGTTCACTGCAGCCTGAAACAACGCAGTAGAACTCTTGTATCGTTTGCCTCTCATTATGTATCCGAAGACTGCAACTTGCGAACCTTTATAGTTTTAAGCAGTTCATACGAGCAAGCACTTTGACGATCTATCCAATCTAATCTTGAGAATACATCTGTACACTCACATCTCAAAAATCTCGATCAAACGTGATGTTCCCCGGTTCATATATTATTTGTATCTCAAATACTGATCAAATATTTATACTTCATATCATTATCGTAGATGATTTTAATTCATTTAAATGAGTAGATAATGAACATTTTATAAAATATATATAATATAATGTATAGTAGATAATGAACATTTTGTAGTACAATATAATAAGTTTGATAAGTAAATTGTATAAGAATGCGAGGAGAAAATTCTGAAAATCAATGCTGCAAAATCCAAATTAATGATGATAGAATTATAGTAAGTGAAAGGAAAAGTAAATGCGACATATGGAGACAAAATGAAATATTGGAGCAAGTTGAGGAATTTTGCTATTTGGGTAGTATTTTCATAGTTGATGGAAGAGTTATGTAGGATATCGAACGGCATGTAGCGATGGGAAACAAAGTCAATGGGGCACTAAACCATATATTCTTGAACCGGACAGTGTCAAAATCTGCTAAGATGATAGTCCATAATTGTATTTAGGGGCCAACTTTGATGTGTGGGAGTGGAACGTGGACATAAAAAAAACTGAGAGGGGCCGAATAAATTATGTAAAAATACGTACATTACAAATAATACTTGGATTGACAATGTATGACGGAACACGGAATGAAGTGATAAAGGGTGAAAGTGAACTTAAGGCTGACGTGTTAAGTAAGATGAAGAAGAGTACATTGAGATGGTTTGGCCACTTGGAACGAATTAATGAAGGAAGACTTACAAAACATATATACAGTGCAAATGTGAGTAGAAGGCGCGTGAGAGAAAAACTAAGGAAAGTATGGTTAGATCAAGTAAATAATATTCTAAAAGAAGGAAACGTAGAAAGTCGGAGAAATTTTAGAAGTTGCATGAGAAGGTATATAGATGTAAAAAAAGAGGTTAGGATGTGTTTCAAGAGGTTAAGGATGTGTTTCAAGATAGGAAAGTATAGATCTCTGCCTTCACTGCCTACCCGACAGGGAAATGGTATGTATGTATAGTATGTATGAACATTTAAAAGAAACATTTATGAATGATTCTTAAATAATAAAGTACTTTTATGTAATAATATTTTTTTAAATAGTGCTGTGAATTAATGCAATGTCTTAGGAAATAATAACTTACGTTACATTAAATTAAAATATTTTTTCGGATTAAAATGTTAATGAAATGGTACACAATGTAATTTTGGTCGTTATTGCTTTCGTATTTTTTAGTTTGATTAATACCTATTACTAACTGTAACACAAGTTCTCAATACTTAACCGATTATATTAATTAGCACAACTCTCTCATTACATATTAAATGTATTTCGTACAAATTATTCAGATCTGACCACTGTAGGCAACAATAAACCTTAATTGGATTTTAAATGTACAAAATATATAACTAATAAAACATATTCTTTTAATTTTTTGGCAAATTCTAATCAGCATCTTTCCATCCTTGATATGTTAAAATATCATCCAAGTATGTATGACGAGCTACAGGGATAAAACGCTTGTCGTCCAGTCGGAGGTTTAGGGGTTCATTTTCCGTAGGTGTCCCATTTTTTTTATTCAAAAATGATTCTATAAAATCATTGCGGTTTGATGGAAGATTTTAAAACATGGCAATAAACTTGCCAGGTTGTACTGTATACAATAAAAGTGTAATATAATATGACATATTTTAATTATTTTAAATATGTCATTGAACACCAGCCCAGACGTATATCGTAAATGGGATCCTTTATGCGCACACACATCCAATTAATTCATGTACCATATAGTCGTCCCACTTCTCACCACTTAACATAATTGCGTTGAATAACCGGTCTTTATAGAACCTTAGGGCTACGGAGCCCATCCTGGACTCCTCCCATGTAATCGATACGAGCTACTCGCAATACACTAGTTGGGATAACACGGTAGGAGGTCGACGAGTGGACTATACGTGCCGCCAACTTTTTATTGGAGCTACGTGCCGTTAAATATTAACAGGGTGCTCTAATGGAAGAGCAATTGACCTAAGGTACTCAAAGTGTCTTCTTTGAAATACGATCAGAATTACAAAAATCTTTCCCGAAATATACTCGATGGTGACTTTAGGTACTTTAAGTGTCTTCTTTGACATACGATCAGAATTATAAAAATCTTTCCCGAAATATACTCGATGATCACTATAGGTACTTCAAGTGTCTTTCATTCGATCGTTTGACATTCGATCAGAACTGTAAAAGTCTTTCCCGAAATATACTCAATGACAACTCTAGGTACTTCTCAGCACTTCAAGCTTTGACATTCAATCATAATTATAAAAATCTTTCCCGAAATAAACTCGATGATGACTTTAGGTACTTCAAGTATCTTCTTTGACATTCGATCAGAATTATAATTTTTACCCAAAATGGGCTTTTAGATGACTTTAGTAACTGTTTAGAACATGAACGAAATTCTTTGCAACATAATCGGAAATTTGAAATCTTTAATTCACTTAACATATTGTAGGTGTATTTTTTCTTCAATATTTTTATATTTTATGATTTTAATTTCAATATGCAATTTATCAATGACGAAAACATGAACAATCATTTAAAAAACAAAAGACGGTTTAATTAAGCTTCTGACAACATATTATATTTATGATATGAAAAAAAAACCAAATTAATTTTATATTTAAATTAAACAATTGTTACTCATTCTTCAAACAAAATAAGTATTTCTTCTTAATTTTACTGTGTACTGTCATAAAATAAGTAAGTTAAAAGCTTTAGTTTGTAAACATAAGGGACAGATCAACTTTTGGACTCCGAAACCATAAAAACTTTATTCAGTGCGAAAAGTAAGAAGTTTTGTGAAGAGTATCACTTTCTAAATTGGTCGAAAATTTGTTTTGTATAAACGATGTACTAAGATTTTTGTCACAACAAAAGTTTTTTGTCACCGAAACTTTGGACTCTTTTTTTATTATCTTGACAAAAAATTAAATGCCGCAAGTCAAAAGTAACCTTCAACGTCAAATTTTTTTTGAAAATATTTTACCTCTTTATGGATTTGTTCATTTATAATCACTAATTGAGTCTTACGTATTTTAAATTTAATTATTTTGTACTTTGACATAAAAAAATAGTCATGTTATTATCGCCTTTCAGCTTATACACTCAAAAGCCACTAATAATAAGGTTTTCTTTCACACATTGATTTCAGGAATTTCAGTATTTCAAAAGAAGTAAAACTTGCTGCTAATAATGCAATCTTGGTCCCAACATTAATATATGTGAGCGAAACATGGATGTGACAAACAGCGATGAAAGTAAGATACATGAAGCAGAAATTAGAGCGTTAAGTAGAAATGTGTGAGAATGAATGTACGACTGAATAAGGACTGAAGCCATCAGAAAAGAGTGTAGACTGAAGGAAAAAGCAGCACTTTAAATAAAAGAATGAGCATTGAAATGGTTTGGCATATAGAAATGATGAATTATAAAAGATTTACGGAAATAATACGAGTATATACAAGTTATATTGAAGGTACGAAAAGTTTGGTAAAACCTGAAAAAATGTGATACGACTAAATGAAATAAATTTTGAAACAGGGAACATTGAAAAGCCTTTATCATAGAAGAGTATACATAAAGAGATGTATGGACATGACTGGAGCAAAATATACATGCCAGAATGGAATAAAGTTGAGATCTCTTATCTCTCCCAACTCCAATAGTGACATAGCGTAATGATGATGATGAGTATGGAAAAATCTGAATCTAATTTAATTAAAATATTCTAGATGAAATTAAATCAATATTTTTATAACACCGGTCTTAATAGAATATTTTTGTATTGAAAGTATCTTTTTTTATTGATTGAGGAGTTATGTTTAAATACAATTCATTTTCATAACAAGTACTCGTAATCCAGCACAATTGTTTCTTTCAAAAACAAATTTTACGTCAAGGTTGGCTGAAGGTTGAATTCAGCATTTCTATATTATCATTTTCATTACGAGCTGTGAAATTCTTTCGAGGGTTGAGGTTTTACCACTAAATGAAAATTTATCGCCCTGGGATAAAGTAACATCTTTAACATTTATTTTACGAATATTTTACCTCGATTTTACTTATTTTAGAACGCTAGAACACTGTACCTTGATATTTGTTTATCCATTTATACTTTTTTACCTAAAGTCATTGTGATAGAAAAGTTTTTATGGAAATAAATGTGATATATGGATGATTTATGAAATATTAGAGCAAATTAAAGAGTTTTGCTATTTAGTTAGTATTTCCTCAGACGACAGAAATTTATGATATATAGTATATTAAAACTAAATGTGTTGTTACAATTACATATCGAAATATCTACAAAGGTTTCTATGTAGTTCGTCTTCCCTTGGTAAGTTTTCTTTCCAAACATATTTTTCTGAACATATGCAGATGAGGGGATGTACATAATTGAATGGTCGC
Source organism: Odontocerum albicorne (assembly GCA_949825065.1). Classification (NCBI taxonomy): domain Eukaryota; kingdom Metazoa; phylum Arthropoda; class Insecta; order Trichoptera; family Odontoceridae; genus Odontocerum; species Odontocerum albicorne. The sequence continues at coordinate 34,905,786 of OX463844.1, forward strand.
AGCTACTACCTTCCTACCCTTACACTCAACTTATACATATTTATTTTGTAATATTTTTATTCTGTCAATGATTGTGAGTTCGAGTCCCAAGCTAGAACGCCCTTGAGAGAAGTTTGCTCTAAACGGCGTTATTATGTAAATTGTCCTTATGTTATTATTATTATTTAACTATCGCTAAAATCTTCATATTTATACATTAGAACCATCACATTGAAACAGTGTTTTTAAATAGCTCAGTAAAAATAGCGCACAGTTGGATAGCTGAAGAATAGTGTCGTTAATACTTTTAACTTAGCTGCTTGAGTTACATGACGTTTTAACTTAAAAACTGTAAAAGAGTTACTTTTTCAAAGTCATATATTCCCCCCTTATCCGCGGTGGATACAATCCAAGACCCCGTGGATCCCTGAAATCGCGAATAGTACCGAACTCTATAAACACTAAGTTAAGACACTTGTCTGCCTTTCCGGAGGTTGCGGGTTCGATCCCCGCTGGAACCCAGATGTTTTTAATAGGATTCCAGTCTGGTTAACACTTAGGGCCTATAAAAACATCTTTCTGGTTGGTTGGAAGAGATTGCCATATTGCAATAAACTCGCCAGGTAAAAAAAAACACTATGTTTTTCCTAAACATACTCGTACATACATACTTATTATCATGAAATTTAATTTTTAAATTAGGCCCGTCAAGATATTAACAACAATAAATAATACTCTCTCTCTATCTCTTAAAATATCTGATTCAACTGTATTCACCCTTCTTATTCTTGTGATGATGTGATAGATGAGTAAGGTGATTAGTGCATAATGACGTAACATTAGGTTTCTATTGACCTTCTGACGATACCTTGAATTTTTCCAGTTTATATTTTTGAACCCCAAATAAGGGGAACTCCTGTAAAGTTTAACAATACTGCATTTACAAAACGATCTATATGAAAATATAAATAACTTAAAAATTACATAAATTTGTAGTTTTCATAATTTGAGTTGATGACGCCTGGGATTACCCTTCCACCATTATGTTACGGTGTTGCAAAAGAATTGCAATGTTATTATGTACAATAGTCTGTTCCATTCAGTTAATAATTGCACGGTTCGGTGCCAGTACGGTTTTCACTCACCGCCAACAGTTGCGAAAGAATAATCTGGCATTTTTTCGCGAATTTTGTTTGTGAAAGTATCCTACTCGTGTGGCCACAGTAGAAACTAATTGAACTCTCAAAAGGTCACATTAATCATAAACTTTAGATTGACAACGTATTATTTATAATGCCGAATATACCTGGGTAAAATTTATATTATATATATATTTTTTTATATTTATCAAACACATACAATAAATTATTTATATACCTGTGTCCATATTTAGTATGTAAAACTTTATTATACATTTTTACACTGTACGTACATATCATAGCACCGTGTCCCTTGTGGGGTAGGGAGCGAGAACATATATTTATACTTTTCTATCCAAGCATACAAGTTTCGCATTCTCCATATTCATACGAGTGTATCTCGTTATGCACATTCTTAAAGTATTCTTATTTTCACTTTTCTTTATTTCCAAATCTGGTCCAATCTAAATCTTTATTTCCAAATTTTATCAATCAATTCATTTCTATTGTCTCCGTTCCACCTTCTTTCATACATTGGAAGTCTATTATTTTCTCAGTGTACGCAGGTGCGAGATTTTGTGGAGATCTACAAAATTACAATAATACTGAAAGCAAATCATTTACAATTGAAACGGTATAATTTAAACACCGATGCTATACAACTTAGGTCAATGCTCTTATCATTTATTAGATGCGGTCAGTTTCAATTGATCTCATAACATGACATGCGAGGAAAAACTGATCGACTAATAAAATTCATATACATACTCAAACTAAAGGGCTTATCCCGATTGTATTATATTCCTTATGTACAATAAACACTGACGGGTTTATTGGCATGTGGCAATCTCTTCCAACCAACCAAAACTATGTTTTAGAGGTTTATAGCCAACGGGAGTCGAATCCGCAACATCCGAGCTAGAAGACAGACGTCTTAGCATCAAAACTTCAGAGTTTATTAACATAATAATGTTAAAGTATGTCTTTACATTTAGAGTTTGTCTTAAACCAGAAAACACAACGAGCATTACTGTTAATAAATATTGAGATGATACATACTTTTGTATTATACTTTTGTTTTATACAGTACAACTAGGGGATTATTGCCATATGAATATCTCTTCCAACCAACGAAATATGGCTTAGATACTTAAAATGAAAACCAAATAGGAACTCTTTTTTTTAATTCGGGTTCGACTCCCGGCATGGGGAAGACCGGCGCGACGTCCCGATGGAAAAGACCGACGTCTTACAAACTATACTACGGAAGTCATCTAATTTTATGAACTCACATTATTTTGACTTATTTGCTTTTTGCAGCCTTAGTGATTTCTACAGGATGTACATTTTTTCTGTGTATACATAAATTAGTAATAACCCCTCAATAATGACGGAAATATTTTTTTTTCAATACAACTCTGCTTATCTTTTTGCTGCTTCATATTGTAGTCGTGTTCCTGCCTCTCTCGATTTTCACATGCTCTCTAAAGTATCTTTAGAGTAAGCTTGTTTAACCGTTTGAGTTTTGAGAGTCTATATATATACTCGTATATAGACGTTTTATAGTATTAAAAAATGCCCAACAGTAAAACGGTTAAACACGTTTCTGATTGATTAGAAGATCTTACCACATAACATAACCCCATCAGGTTGTACTGTATACAGTGAAATTGTAATAAAATACTATACAATAGATTGGACTTCATTTCTACATTCATATAGTCCTGTATTATAATTTTATTGTATTAAGTACAACCAGGAAGGTTTATTGTCACGTGGTAACTTTTTCCTGGATAAATGCGCATATAAAGCGTTTCAATGAATCAAAAAGTTTCGGTGAAGTTTTCTTTTGGAGACCAATGAGTGAGGGAATGGTGTCTTTAGAAATACACAATTTTAAAATTTGTGAATTTTTAGACACTATTCACGTGAACACAAATTGACATTATTTTCCAAATGGCAAGAAAATATTAATAATCTTACTAGATTTTTTTTTAAATATCAGAATTTAAAATTCCATTGAAAGGGATGAACCAATTGACAATCTGAAGACAGTTTAATTGAGATGAATTGTTGAGATCTTATATTAAAATTTAAAAAATTTGTATTACAATCAATCATTCATAATAATGATTTTATTTTCTTTTGGGAGACTGATTAAGCTTGAAAATAAGATCTCAATTTATGAGAAAAAAATTGATTAGACTGTCAAAATATTGATTAGAAGATAAAAAAAGGATATACATTTATCTCACACTGTTAAACTGTTAAAAGTAATATTCTGCCAACTTGCCATCAACCTATTGTTTATTCCGCTTTCCAACTAAATCGATGTAGGAATGGAGAGTGGATCTTTGACTACGAGACCTAGCAACGACGATTGTTTCATGTTCATACGAGTATGTCCTCTGTGAGATATAGAAATATGTCTAGTTTACTGGGATCACCGATACAAAGCACAGGCAACAAACTAACTTAAATCCATATAATTTGAGTGTCCACTTGAAAATAGAAATGTTGGTCTTCGTTGTTTTTTCATATATTCCGTATATATACTCGTATTATGTAGACTTGTCATGTAAAATAAATATATAATAAAGAAAAATAATGATTTCGTGAGAATTAAAATATTCACAAGGTGGATGTAAAAATTATTTTCGACGATTGATAATCGTTTGTAATAAAAAAAATATATCGCGAAAAATAGTTGAAAATTTATAATTTAAAATAAAAGTGTTGAAATCCTACAACTTTTTATTGATATTACTTTTATTTTATGTACCGTTCCTTCACGTATAACTTTTATTTTATGTACCGTTCCATCACATAACGTAATAAAAAAAATCGGGCGAATTTACTTATTTAGCATTCTCCCAAATATATTACCAAGAGGTCGAATATTACCTTTTTGTTTCAAGTGAAAAAGAAAAACACATTTTCGTCTGAACTCTAATTAAAATATAATTTACGTAAAATTTTCATATGGTGATAAATAATAAAAAAACTGAATGTTCTGCTTTTCTTACAGCCTCAACTTATTGGAATACTAGCTGTAATAATCCTTTCATGTCTTTCAAAGTAACGTTGGGATAATAAATGTCAAAAAACAAGTTTTAAATGTTTTAGTAAATCTTTTGTAATTTATGCTAAAAGCATAGTTTCTCAACCTATGGGTTGCGACTCAAAACAGGGTTGGTTAGCGTCTTGAAACGGTCACGAAATATTTTCAACAATAATAACATGATTTTTGTATTCATATTACACGTTATAAATCTACAAAAAACAATTTAAAAATCTTCTGAGTAACTGTTTGTCGAAAGCAACGGTTTTTCAATATTTAGAATATGCTGAAATGTATTTATTTGTTATCTGTATGTGTTATTTCAATAATATTTGGGTAGTGAAACCAAAACGAATACCCTAATCTAAGTCAAGGCTTAAAAAGATAACGAAAGACATGCTTAAAACTTTCTTTTCGTATTTTTAACTTGTAAAGGTATTTTTCGATACCAATAGTGTTTTTCGTTTTATTGTTACCAATTTGCAATCATAGTATTGTTAAAAAATATACAATCACGACATATTATCACGATATATATTACCAAAATATTAAAAATTGACCTATATTATAACCAAAACTCGATTAACGACTATGTATATATAATTTATATATTGTGTCCATAGAGAATGTAGTCATTTTGATATACGCTTTCCATGTAAAGCGTTTAAGAATTATTATTTACTTATTTTTTTAGCAAAGTATTAACTCAAAAATAATCAAATCAGAGTCATCATTTCTAGTTTTTTAAGGATAATTTATGTCTTAAATATCTTACAATTTAAAATTACTGAAAAAACCTGCGAATAAAAAAATGTATTGTAATATTTGGTCGATTTTTCAAAATATTATTAAAAATGGTTTTAAATCACCACTTTCTTATTACACTATCGTTCTTTTAGGATAACCTGACGAGTTTATTGCCATGTGGGAATCTCTTCCAACCATTCAGTAAAATGTTAAAAAGGTCTTAACTGAAAACCAGACTGTAATATTTTTTTTATTAAATTGGGTATCAACGGAAATCGAACCCATATCCTCCTAGTTGGAAGATAGGTATTTAACAAACTAGGCCACAAAGGTCGTCTATAGTATATATGTGGTATATTAGAATCACAATATATTGAAGTTATTTCAAGCAACATTAGGATCTCTACATTCAATGGGAGAAAAATATATTTTGCAAACGTATGCAAAAGAAGGACAACATATACGATTTTTTGTATTTTTAGTAGTCCGAAAAGCAAAGTATTGAGGAAATGAGATATAAAGAAATACATAACGTTTCTTCCTATCAAGAATATAATAAAATACTCATAAATTGATTTGATATTTATATTGTAGAACTCCGTTTTATTACAGAATGATTTGACACTTAAATGTAAAAAAAAAATCTACACAATAACTGACGAGTAAATTAAAGTAACAGATCTATCTGTTTCGCTTTACAAAAGCATTGTGAATATATTGTTAAATTGGGAATCTATGGTTAAATTCGATTTAAAAGTACAGTAATTTTCCACTCTCTTTTAATTTGCCACGACGTAAATGTAGTAATTATTCACACAAATGTATTCTTTGCTCCATTGTTTAAACGGATATATGGAGTGTTCATTACTAACATGATTCGAAGAATTCATTCTCCTTCGTTGAAATTGAGTCCATACTAATTGTTCGCATTTGTCAGTGAACATACAATTACTAGCAGTTTTCGCCATAAATAATAACGGATTGGATACTCAACAAGTATGTTGTATTCATTATTATCTTGAGGACAAGGACGGTGAGATATTTTCACTTTAGCATTGATCCATTTTTTTGGAGCTTGCATGTTTTTCATTAATTTGTCCGTCTCTTTTTTATAAATGATATCTTATATGTCTACTTAACACTAATTTTGCATCTGGCATAGTACGAGTATATATATAGTACCACTTTATCTTCTGATCCATCTGACAATACCCTCTGTGTTGCAGATCTGTCGAATGTGAAAGTTTCTGACCCTATCTCTGAGAGATTAACCTGTGATGGTTCGTAATATTCTCATCTCGGATGATCGAAAAAGGTTCATTATTCTGGTTGTGTCGGCTCTTGTTTCAATATTCATGATCGGCCAGGCACAGGTCTTATATATTCGAACTGCCCTATCGATTCGGATGTTTTTGTTTTCCTCGTTTTATCTCGTAGATAACCAGATATTGCAGCTGCCTTATTTCTTTGTCCCTCATCTCTCTTAGACAACCGTGTAAATAAACGTTAGTTTTTTTTTAATTCGATTTTTACATTATTTTCAGGTAGTAATGTATACAACATAAGTGAAATTAATGTAACCAAGGATTTGTATGTTTTCAAATTAGGTTCAACTGTGTGCAATTTATTTAAATCTGCTTTTCATTTCATAATTATGTAACTAGGTTGTAATATATAACGGAAGTGTTATAGAATGTACGTAATAATGTATCTGTTTTAAAAATTTATTAAATTGTATTAAATTTAGTTACGCCTTCTTTTTACCGTATCAGTTGTTCTGGAACTTTTATTTAGAGTAAATTCAAAAACAGTTTCGGACAACTTTTTAACAATTTTTCTTCTGTTAAATGTTTAAGTAAATTTTGTAAATAGTGATATATGTAAAATAGTGAACTCAAGTTTACCGTACAAAAACGATACATATTAATTTTGGCATACTTCACGTTTACTTTTATATCCGAATGATAAATTAATTCCATTTTAAATCATATTCATTCATTTACGAAACCGTCTTATAAAAAGATAACATTCGACGTAATAGATTATCAGAGGTCTAGCTAGATTTTTTGTGCCCTTGAAAAGTTCTCGGCGCATTAATTGGTTTGTTCTGTAAACTATGTCATACTTCCGAAAAATGCATATTTGGGTTTTCTATTTATGGTTTCAATGGCAAGAAATCACAATTTCACCGTCGTCGTCTATCGTCCCACATTATACCCTCCATTTTGCGCAGTTGTATATCGTTCACCCAAGATGACTTAGGTCGCTTTCCAGGGCTTTTATTTCCACACACGTGTCAGCATTGCTAGGCTACTCAGCAAGGGCCACATGTCTGTGCCATCTGCGGGAGGGAATGTACATCTAGAATCGCGCTGTTTTCTCACAGAAGCTCAAGATTAATGTTGGACTGGCGAGGAGATCCTCAACTACAAGGCTCAGCAACGATGACGAGCATCACTCACTGAGTTTTTTTTACTGGTAAAATAACTATAAACCCCGAAATTTACTATGTTTGTTTTACTGGGTCGTCCCGTGTTAAAATAGGCACACATATGCAAAGTAAAAAAAAGTGTAGCGAACATATATACTGATGCGCATTTGCATACATCACAGATTCGCCTCCATTCCTCCCGATTTTGAACCATGATGAGTGCAGCACTCAATAAAGAACTAGCCTTCTCTTTGATATGGTCTATACACCTTGCTGGGATACTACCAGCTTTTCCAAATTATCTTCACGCGACATGCCCGAAATCTGACAGTATTTTCTCCCTGCATATCGTTGGCAACCTTTCTTTGGCCTGTAGATCCTGGAGGATGAACACCTGGGTGTGTCTCGTATTCCATGAGATTCGAAGCAATCAATGCCAATACTACACTCGATAACGTCCAGCATATCTTTTTCCTTTTTTCACAGCGTCTATGTTTCCCCTCCATAGTCTATAAATGCTAAATCATTGGATAGAGAACTAATTTTAGGGGTCAGTAGCTGTTAAAAACGCTTTTCATTTACCAGTCCTATCCTGTTTACTTATTAGAACTCTACAATTATTTTAGCAGTGAAACCTACCGAATAATGAACATACGAGTATACGAGTATGTAGTATTTCGATACCAAAGAACTTGATTTCTATTATTGATGTCCTAATTATTATAGTCATTTGAGAATTTTCTAAATTGATAAAGTGGCGTTTATTATAAAAAAAGCACTTTCATGCTAATATCGTTCTATGAAATTATTTCACATTTAATATTTATTATATATTATTATAAACTTGTAAAACACATAATTCTGTATGCTGACCTAAACTTACTTGTACCTAACTTTGCTTTTTGTGAATGATATTTGTTCATGTGATAATATTTAAAAATTCACTTAACTGTCATAGGTTTTCCTAGAAATGTTTAATTTTAGATATTATTAGGAAATAAATGTTTTCCACGATCCATGGTTTTTTTGTGGTTTGACGTTATATAAATTATTGTGGTTAGAAATATTTGATAGCTTACGTTTCATGGCTTTTATTTCAGGTAAAAAATAAAAAAATAATGGAGCACGGAAAATTGTAACTGACTTAAGAAAATCCTAGTGTTTAAATATTATTCATTCGATTTTGGTAATCTGAAGTTTCTGATCCACTCAGATCCAAATGTATTTTTTTTCAAATTTGCCTTATTTGTTCTGATATTTTTCAAGTGAACGTAATTCGAATTTTCCCGTGAGAAAAAAATCTGATTAAGTTATTTCTTTTACGCGTAGTTTTATATAACTGTTAAATGCGTATGAAAACATTAACTTTGCTTTAATCAAACTCAAAGGTTATCGTGCTCCCAAAATAAATTAACAGTTTGATCGTCTAATTTATTTATGAATTATTTCTGTATAATAACAGCTTCTTAACATATTAGTTCTTAAATTTATGTTTATTATAATGAATGCTAATATAGTATAAGATAACCAACATACAACTCAAAAACAGAATTGATTTACTAGCTATATACATCGCAACCCAAAAGGAAAATGATATAACTCAAAAACAATTAATGGCACACATTCATACATACCATCTCCCATTCTAAAGATAATTTATTTTCAGTGAATAAAGTTTTAAACCATTCTAATTTATTACGCGCAGTGAACTGTATAGCATTTATTTTTGTAAAATTTAAATACTTCATTAAATAACTGTTGGAATCTTAGAATTTTAAGGAAATATAGTATTTTTTTTAGTTGGGATAGTTCTTGAAAGTATGTTCTTGTTAATTTTTCGTCATATTTTACTTTCAAACTTATTTCTTGATTCATTATTAAAATTGTCACCAAATCTAAATATTCTGGTTAAAAATGATTATGAGAGACAAATTAGAACAATACATGTTGTTTTAAACATTTGAAAAATAAAGAAAATTCCATTTAATACACTTTAAAAAATATATTTTTTAAATACAAATAAGTCGTTTAACTTATGTTTATTTTCACTGTCATTTTATTATTTATTTATTTTTAGTTTCTAGTTTTTTAAGCTTGTTATAAACTACTGACACAAGCAATAAACTCGCAGTGGTTAATTTCCGGTTATCTCTTCTTGTCATTATCACAAAAGTGTAGTATGTATAACAGAAGAGGCCTGACCGGAAATTACCAATTCACACATAAAACCGCACTTGGAAGGTCAAACAGATTTGATGTTTTCAAGTGCAAATGTTTCTAGGCAGGAGCTGAAATTTGTCATCTAGTTTATTAGTTCTTTTTACCTCATCACCACACTATTACTTTGAAATAGAGGAATTTGTTGAGAGGACAGTGGTTAAATAGCATGTTACTTTAATTGAAAAGTAGCTGTAACAGTGGTACTTTTTTCAAACAAAATTATATACTTTCTTTGTGCTCACTTACTTATTGTTATATCGTAATCTTTGAAATCGTAGAATTTGTTAAGAGGACAGCGGTTCAATTGCATGTTACATTGATTTAAAAGTAACTGTAACAGTGATTCTTTTTTCAAACAACACTATAGACTTTATTAATGCTCGCATATTTATTATTATATCGTAATCTTGGAAATCGTAGAATTTGTTAAGAGGAGAGCGGTTAAATTGCATGTTACAATGATTGAAAAGTAGCTGTAACAGTGATTCTTTTTTCAAACAACACTAAAGACTTTATTAATGCTCGCCTATTTATTGTTATATCGTAATCTTTGAATTCATAGAATTTGTTAAGAGAACAGCGATTAAATAACATACTACTTTGACTGAAAAGTTGTTGTAACAGTGGTATTTTTTCAAACAAAACTATAGACTTTCTTTGTGTTCGCTTATTTATTGTTTTACCTTCGTTGTTGTGTGCAATTTGTTTAAGCTTACATGATAAACACATTTTGATAGCTTGGATGAGTAATTCGCAAAACGTAGAAGCTAACGAAAAAAAGTACTTTTAATCACTTCTATGTTTATTGTTTTTTTTAGAAATTATTCCATTTTACGGTGTATAACACCTTAACAAAGGGAACACTTAAGATTTTTATAAATCGTTTTTTGAAAACTTATTGAGGTAATTTTACATCTTTATTAATCGTATACGTGAAAAAAATTCGACCATTACCCTAAATCCAAAACAAAGTCAAATTCTAATAAAATTAATACTATTTAATAAACCAAGACTGGGTGAATAATTCATAAAGCAGGTCGTGTGAATATTTAAATATTCTAAAAAGGATGCGTATTAAATCAATAATTTTAGAAGTTTGATGGTGGATAAAGAAGTGAATTTTTTAGAAGGTGTTATTTGTGTTAGGACAATTAAAACAGAGTTTTAGACAAAGTTTTGTTGCGAAAATATGAAGACAGTGTCCAAGTTATGTGCAAAAATACCAGTAATGGAATCATTTGACGAAGATGATGAGTAAGTTATACATGTATTTTTTTCCTAAGGCTCAAATAGTGTTATGAAAATAAGTGTTCATCGCATCAGTTATACTAAAACCATAATTGCTTCAAATAAATATATCTCATTTATTGATTTTCTCTCCAAATTGATTGAATGATACACGGTAAAAACATTTATTATTTTATCTTTCGAGGGCAGATTTACGAGTATTGACAATGGTTTTTCGTTTGTTTCAATAATAATCCGATTTCCGACGATTTTTCAATTGTTTCTTAAGGTATTTTTAAAGGTATTTTAAGTTTGACTGATTCGTACTATTAAAACTCATAATTATTCCCAAACAAGAGAACTTTTAAGATTCTTAAAAACGTTTCTCGTCAGGATGTAATTTATTTGTTCAATACTTTATTGTACTGTTTGCAATTTGGTGAGTTTATTTCCAAGTGGAAATTTCTTATAGTTCATTCTGAAAGGTTAATTACCATGTGGCAATCTCTCCTGCTTGACTAGAAAGGCGTTAAACAAACCCAAGATCTAAAACCACACTGAAACTCCTTTTTTTATTTCTGGATACAAACGGTATTGAACCCGCAACCAACTGGTTGGAAGACAAACATCTTATCAACTAGGATACTGAGGTCGTGTCATACAATTATTTTACAAAGATTTAATAAGATTTATTTTTTATTATGTAATAAAACATACAAATTACTAGGTATAAAAGAGGCCGATTTAGAAATTTGTGAAATGTTAAGAAAAACGTTAGATTTTTAAAAATAAAATAACAATCGCGGGTTTGAAAAATAATACTCAATGTCATTTACTCATCACAATTGTTAACCTGTTTGTATAATTTAATTTATATTAATAATCACTTTGACCTGTATTCCAGATATCAATTAATTAATTATTTAAGCATCATTATTAAATATGTAATTACAGTAAACCCACGATTTTGCGGACCTTGATTTAACGAACTTTGGATTTAACGGACAAAATTTCCGTGAAACTTAACATTCTGTTAATTTAACCACTCATAAACAATGTTCAGTTAAATTTTGTTTTGTTTTTTGACTTTTTTTTGTATATTTCGATTTAGATCGCATACTTGTTTATTTCCGTCTCAAAACTACAGTAAGTACATAAGTGATAATATGGTCATGTAGAAAACTTTTCTGTTTAATTATACTTTTCATGTATGCTTAATTTCAATTACAAAAACATATCTACATATACAAAAACACAGGTAAACTAACTAATTTTTTAACATACGCATTCAGTAAACCTAGTTACTAAAGAACGGACCTTCGGCTTTAACGAGCGAACCCTCGCCCGAATTAGTACGTTAAATCGAGGTTTTATTTTATTGATAAATTGATATTTATGAATGCAGAAAATCGATAAGAAATTTTAATTATCTCCGTAAACCTGATTATACCTAATTAATATGAATTATATAAAGATAATCTGTAAATAAATAATCCGTAGTTCGTCTTGCACTGATAAGTTTTCTGTGGTGTTCTTGTCAAATACGAGCATACTTCTTATGTGGAGGTTCCTAAATAATAGTTAGAACCCGATACCTTGTTATCACAAAACAACCCTTTGCACTCGAATATCGGCGATGCGGCGGCATTAAAAAACTATCTAATAGTTCGAATGTCGCCGTATTGGCGATATGTTATCATAGTCCAAATAATACGAACCTTTTTGCGTGAAGTATTTTCTACTTCTAATAGAGCTGTGAGTAACAAGTGTGAGAGAAGCAAATATATTTTTACATATGAAAAAATGGGGAAAAATTATTTCAATTTACTTCACGTAAAACTTAATTTACTTCAGTTAAAGAAAAAAAGAAACACAATGTGTTCAAAGAAAAATAATACAGGAGAGAGACGTGAAACGCACGTATACTCCGATACCTGTTCTCGAAAACCTGGAATGCACACATGGCGGAATACCAAAGGTTATTTATTTATTTTTAATTACTGCAATATATATTTTTTTTGTATTATTATTATCATTTAAACTGTTAGTTTATCGTGTGGAACACATAAACAAGAACTATTTTATTATACATAAAATAAATTAAAAACAGTATTTATTGCAATGCTACTTTGCACAATAAAATTAACATATTTTGTAGAATTTAATCTTGGGTAACTGGAAGGTATTTTGATAAAAGGTTACGAGTGCAAAGGGTTTAATTTATTACGATTTTCTTTACTCTCTTTGAATTCATGTCTATTTTATTTCACAAGAAGGATTGACTTTTAGATTACTCATTTGTTTGATTCGATTCACAACAGTTAAATTAAAGCAACATTGAGGTAAGTTAGCTCATTGAATGACATTTAAACTATTCTGAACGATAATAACAATTAGATATAAAATATCCAGTCTGTAGATCAATTCAATTTGAATATTCATTTTATAGATTTTCGAAAAATATGAATTACGATATCGTACATACCTATGGTTTTATTATATAGGCTTATATCGCGATAAAGAAAGATTTACTTACTATCAAATTATAAAATTTTGCTGATTCTCAGAAGAATGCCTATACACATCATATTTATAGTCGTTTTGCTCATGGCTAAGCGACGTGGTTCCCTGATGTTCTAGAACTGAGCGAATGATTAACCCCTACTCCTCCTGGTCCTGAACCATGATGAGTGCAGAACTCAGTAAGGAACTAGTCATTTCTTTGATTTGGTCTATCCACTTTGCTGGATACTGTCTTCTTACTCGCCGGCCCTCAATACTTTCAGTTGTATACATCTTCTCCAAGCTGTCTTCATCTCTTCTAGCCACATGTCCGAAGCATGACAGTAATACTGCATGTCATTTCAGTTTTTCTTTGACCTGTAGATCTTGAAGGATTGACATGTTCGTGCATCGTACAGTCTATGAAATGCGAAGCATTCACCGCCTACACCACATCTCGAAAACATCCAATATCTTCATGTTTCTACTTCATATAGTGCCCTGTAGAAAATCAAAGCTTTCTCCAAATACATTTTGGTATTGAGAAGTATAGATCGATATATCTTACAAGTAATATAAAAACAATACACTTGCTCTAATACCCTATCAGCATATCACGCAGCATATTTAGTAAAGGTTGTATGTTTTGAAAATACCTCCAAGGACACATTAAAAAATTAAAAGTCATCAAATGCTAGAATTTTACTGTATCAATTCATCAAAAACTAAAAGATAAATAAAAAACTATCATACGTATCAGGTTTTTTAAACCATTTGAATACCATCAGACAGAAGGGTCACAAGGGCATAGGGGCTATCAGTTCGATATTTCATCGACGCAGCTTCTTTTCACCCAAAAATATGCTCCTCCTCTATAAAACCCTTATTCATCCTATCTTGACCTATGCTGCACTCGTTTGCGGTAGTGCGAGCAACACGGATCACCTGAAACTCCAGAGAGTGCAGAACAAAGCATTCAATATATCTTTTAACACCCATCCCAAAACAAACCTTACCCGACTTCACGCCGAACAGCGAGAAGAAACCCTACAACACCACATCCTCGCTTGGACCGTGAAGTTCTATAAAAGCCAACAAAATTAGCAACACAGCAATCCCTTAGTCGCTGCCCTGGGGGCTTACGAGAGTAAACCCGACCTACCCTTCCGTTATAAGCACAGGCTCCCGAAGCATTATCTGTTGCCTGACTAGTCCACCTACAGTATTAGCTGGGACGACCAAGGTCTGAGTGAATGTGATGGAATACAAGTAGCCTGAACGAGTGGACTTGTTTTTGCTAAATCTATTATCTAGTTATAAGTATTATGTAGGTGTTAATTATTTCTAAGATCTCATATATTAAGATTGAATAAATAAAATAAAATGATATGTAGGAAAATAAGATTAAGTAAGTTCATAAATTATAACATATAATTAAGATTAGTTAAGTAATAAATTTGTATATAGGTATGGCCTTGACAAATGTTTGTACAATAATTTACTTTGTTTAGTAAAAAAAATAATAAAAAAAGGTTTTTTATTCATAACAATAGCTGGCGCTGCGTGAATTTCTTGTCTTACGAAGTTTTTCAGATTTTTTTTTATCATATTATTATCCAATATGTGTACAGGGTGGGCTTCATATTCAAGGCATTCTTTTGGATCCTGTAGCTTCAAATCTTGCACCAACAGAATTTTATAAAGAAAGGGGTGTAAATCGCTCCTTAAGATTCATTACAATATCGTTTGAGGCATTCCGAACTAATCTGAACGCCGTTTGGTTCAAGTTGCGGATGATTCAGCAACACTCTCGTATACCCTTTGAATATTTTCATTAGTACGGATACTACGCGGTCTTCCGGATCCAGACAAATTAACTACTGATCGCTTTTGTTGAAAATGTGCAATTAATCTCCTAATCGCTGATCTCGCTATACAGCCCCCACCAGGAAATTGACGTCGGTTTATACGTTGTGTTCCTATAATTGAGTTTTGATTTGCGAAATAACGTTCGACCACTTTCGTTCGTTTCTGCGTTATTACGTTCTCTATAAAAAGATAAGAATGCCTTTTAAATTATCTAAAATTAAAAAAAATGTGGAATCTGGAGAGCGATTGGTCAACAAATCTTTAGAATTTTTACGAACGCTTTAACTTCTAGAAAGACAGTGGAGATGTAAACATATCAATTTTTTTAAAGAATAGATATGACCGAAGTCATAGGTATCCTTATACCCTCGAACACTAGGCGGAATAAGTGTTAATTTTATTGTTTTCCATTCAGTAAAAGATCTCGTGTATACTTTAAAAATAACCTTCCTTTCAATTTAACGTATAAAAGTTAGAAAACTGTATATCTTTTAAACAAAGTTAAACTCATACTATCGTATTGTCATTAGAAATGTACGCCTTCGGAGTGCGTTTCCAATGTTGAGAATCTGTAATGAATGTCAAAGGCTCTTTTAAAGTCAATGAAGTAGCTACCAAGTGGTTCAGTACCTGTGCTTGTTGGAAAATGCAGCGGATGTTAAAAAAATTATCCGCACAATATTTATCGAGAACAAAACAATATTTTTATTTCCTTAGAATAGCTAGACACGAACTCCTAAGACAAGGCCTTTCTTAGGACGCTTAGCAGCACGATCCCGCGATATTTTCTTACGATAGCTAGACATGAACTCCTAAGACAAGGCCTTTCTTAGGACGGTTAGCAACACGATCCCGCGATATTTCCTTAGGATAGCTAGACATGAACTCCTAAGACAAGGCCTTTCTTAGGACGCTTAGCAACACGATCCCGCGATATTTTCTTACGATAGCTAGACATGAACTCCTAAGACAAGGCCTTTCTTAGGACGGTTAGCAACACGATCCCGCGATATTTTCTTACGATAGCTAGACATGAACTCCTAAGACAAGGCCTTTCTTAGGACGGTTAGCAACACGATCCCGCGATATTTCCTTAGGATAGCTAGACATGAACTCCTAAGACAAGGCCTTTCTTAGGACGCTTAGCAACACGATCCCGCGATATTTTCTTACGATAGCTAGACATGAACTCCTAAGACAAGGCCTTTCTTAGGGCGCTTAGCAACACGATCCCGCGATATTTACCACACTGAAGAGGAGAATTTTTCTATTGGAAGTGATTATATGGTACTAGTATCACTTTCTCAATTGTTTTATTTTACTCTCTTAAGATGCATGTAATTTAGCTCAACTTTGATGTATGGGAGGGAAACGTGGACGTGAAAAAATACTGAAAGGATGCTATTAAAGATACTGTATAAATGCTATAGAAATGCCTGCACTTACAAAAATACATACGCTGACAATGCATGACTGAAAATGGAATAAATGTGAAAGACGTTTATAAAAAGAAGCGAATGATGTTTATGGAAAAAGGAAGGTCTGGTGCTGTTTAGTATCTGCCTACCCAACAGGGATATGATGTCATGGTAAATATGTATGTGTATTTTAACTTAAAAGTTTTTCCTTCCTAACTGGTTGTAAAATGTAAAATAAAACTCTTAAATTATATTACTTGATACCCAACCCCCTTTATCCGCGGGGAATTCCTTCCAACACCCACAGTGGTTGCCTGAAACTGCTAATACTATCAAATCTTATATGCTATGTTTTTACTATATACGTGTATAAATAATTTAATCTTTAAATTAGGCACATTAAAAGTTTCAAAACAATAACTAAGAATAAAATAGAAAAATTATTATAATACACCGTAATAAAAATTATTATCTCTCTCTCAAAATATTTTATTGTACTGTGCCCACCCCTTCTCTTTGTATTGATAATGATGATTTGATAGACGAAGTAAATGAGTCACTGATTATATATATGTTAGACTATACGGCTTCCGTAGTCTAGACACCAGTCTTCCAGCCCAGTTGCGGTTCAATTCAACCAAGTTTTTTTATAAAAAGGATTGTAGTCTGATTTTTACTTAAGACCTGTGTGAACAAACTGTTGTTGATTGGAAGAGATTGCCACATGACAATAATTTTATTGTATTATATACAACGAAAGAGTAATAAAATACAGTACGTTGGAATACTACTTCTGACGATACTTGAAAATTTTCCAATTCATATTTTCGAACCGCAAATAACTGAAAGCATGGAAACAAAAACTACGGATAAAGGGAGTCTACTGTATTCAGAACTTAAAACGAACAATTGAAGTTTATAATATTATGAAGTGCATTATAAGAAATTTAATTTTTAAACCCGATATAAATCATGAAAATGTATAAAGTTGTACACATTATTACGTAATCAATAATTGTAGGCGTTTATCCGAATTCGTCCAGATTTTCCAAGAATTATTTATATTTCATAACTCCAGCGACCTCTTAGATGACAAATGAACTTTTAGTTCCTCACCTTGAACTTAAATAAATATTGCGTGATATAATTATAAGATGTTTTATTGAAATTCTATTAAGTGATCTATTAAATAAAAATAAAGGAATATTGAAACAACATTTTAACAACTTAATTCATAATTGTCTAAGGGCGTGAACAAGCAATTTATATTGATTGAAGTTCCCACAATGATCCCCACATGCCTGTTCGTAAAATGAAACGTAATTCGTTCAAAATTAAAAGAAAAAAGCACTATATTACGCGTTTGTATAAAAATTGTGGGGATTGGATGACTTACAGATTAACCGATTAGAGCGTCTATAATATAGACTCTATATAGTACTCGCGACTTTTTTTGGGTACCACCTCTCCATTTGCCTCACGACTAAGAAATTGTCGGGATACTTAGTTCGAATGGCCGACACAATGACTCCACGATATGGTATTTATTTCTTTGATATTAAAACCCACCTGTGTTGTGCTATTTGTTGTAGTGTATGTATCCTTGTTGTAATTGTGATCAGAGATCTTGTTATTGGTAGACAATATTTGTTTCGGACCCATTAATCGCGTCTTCGAGTTTTGAATCACAGAAGATGTTTATTCATCATTCACTACTCGTAATTTGTCGAAGTATGTGTTGGTAATACTTACCACATGTGGAAACGCAACAACAGTCAAACACTATTGTATTGGGGCTCTTTTTTATTTTCTTTGGTACCATCGTGAATCGAAATCTCCACGTGGAAGTCAAATTTGATACCAACTTAGGCAAGGAGATCTTCAGCACACTCTATTAAAAAAACGTTGTTTCTGAAAATTATACACATATTCAATATAAAAAATTTACTATTCCAGAAATATTGCATAATATGCGTCTATTCAAAATTTATGTCCGATAACGAAATCGATATTTAAATTTAACAAAAAATGAGAATTCAGCATTCGTGAAATTAATTATAAGGTCACAAATCACCCTCTGCAAGATGAATTGACTAAAAAGACATACCTTCCGCAGATTTTACGTCACAGCGCAGAAACGCCTAAAAATATAATTCGCCCCATTTTCAGTACAAACTCAACTTGTATATTATCTACTATAACTAGTTCCAATTAGTCACGATATCTTGCCATTGATAACACTTAGAACTAGATCTACCGGTTCACCATCGTTGAGTTGTATCACACCCATTTTTTAAAATGTGTATTATTTTTAAATTTCATAACAATTCATTAATTTATGGTGAATCATGTTACAGTTATTCCAAGTTATTAATTTATTTTAACACTTGCATGTAAATGCATAATAAACATCTGATAAATTTAATGCTTAAAAATATCTTAAAAATTACAAAACAATATCGAGGGTATAAATACATATAATAATCCCCTGGTAGTTTTTTTGAAACAAGGTCTTATACCCCGATTACTAAATCTTCATCGCCAAATACATCATACCAGGAACACAGGGATACCATAAATGCCTGAATCCATGTTGATCCACAATTTGGCACTCCACGTTCTCCCATGTCAGGCCGAAACTGCGAAACCCCCTTTCGTTTCGTTTCTCTTTTGATTCAGAATTTGATTCAGTCTGGTGTCGTTGTGCTTCAGCAGTTACAGTAAGCGGGGTTCTCAAGAAAGAGCAGCTAGATTTATTATTTTGAATTTGTTGATTCAAACCACACATTCACTCATATGCACATATGTTACACGTATAATGTTTGTTGGATTGTGGGGTTTCACTTCAATGTTGTAAATTCACGTGACCACTGAGGTGGTGATGTGAATATATAAAATTGTGAGACGCATGGGCGTTCATAAGCTCCCAAAACGCTTCTTGTACGGGGATGTAGTGGGCAAGCGAAGGATTGGTGAGCAGAGAAAGCGCTATAAGGGCAGAGAGCGAGAGTCGCTGACTTTGTGCAGGATGCCTGAGGACCTGGATCAGGTGACTCAGGACCGTGGAGGATGGAGAGTCATCTGTTCTCGGGATGATGGCGTCTCAACGGCTAGACGCATGAGAAACAGTCAGCGTGTTGTGAACATGCGTCAGCATTACCAGGCGACTCAGCAAGATCCACATGTCTGTGACATCTGCGGGATGGAATGCACATCTGGGATCAGACTGTTTTCTCACAGAAGATCACATGATCAACGTGGAAGAGCAACTCAAGATTGACGTTGGAGTGGCAAGGGAATCCTCGGCTACGAGGTTCAGCAACGACGAGAAGAAAATGTGCTACATCACTCATTATAGTTCTTTCTAATATTGTCAATTTCTCTTGTAAGATTCAGAATGGCATTACTGTACTCCGAACGCTGATTATGTTCTCTAAGTAATAGCCACTGCACTATTTAGGGATAAGATGTTAATCTTTTTTTCAAAATTCGCCGAAAAGAGTGTGAAGAAATATGTAAACTTGTTGATGTTTCCAGACTCCGCAACATTTTCACTAACACGGGCGATATTTTCTTCAGAACGGGCGGTTTTTGACTTACCTGAATGGCAAGAGGCTGAGGTCGTTCCATAATATTCAAATCGGTTTGCTTAAACATGAATTGTTTTTTTTTTATCAGACACTGGTTTATTCTTTGATATTCGCGTCGAGTTAACCCAATTGACATATTAAAAAAAATAGTCATAATTTGTTTTAATGGCGTGTATCAATCAATTCATGATTAATTTTGCGATGTTCTACTTTACAACTAAAAAACGACAGTAAATATCAAAATAGCAGCTCTTTCGATGAGGGGATTTAGTTTTGCATCACCTATATAAGGATAATGAAATAACTCCTTTCTGGGCAGTTCAAGCTCTGTGGATGGCCTTGTCGTCTCAGTACATTTGTGGCACAGCATAACCACCGCAGAGTTGTAGCCCAAGTTGCATTCGAAGTGTGACCGGTGCAACTTAATTATAACAACGCAGCTGGTACAACAAAGATGTATCGTTCGAATGGGACTTACTTCAACCAGAAACAGATATTTTGTGAATTAATTAAAGATCTTCTTCATTAAGATTGCTCTTCTATTGTATTTTGGATTTTAAAACTTATTTAAAAAAATCTATCTACATATTAAATATCCCAATTCGACTTCTGTATTTAATGTAATTTTTTTTATCTCTTAACATGATTTGAAAGCTGTGAATCATAAACTTAATAAAAATGAGGTCAGAATATAAGTTTCTAAAGAACTGTGTATCTTTTACGTTTTCTAATTGTAATGTTGAATTTTCGTACTTCATTTTCAATACTTTACAGTTACGTAATCAAAATAAAACCAGATATTATGTGCAAGAAGTTATAATTTATCTCGATCGATATCCTTTGTAAGTGACCCGTGTCACCCAAAACAAACCGATTTAGATGTGTTTTATGTACATACACATACTCGTATGTGTATCATTAGGAATACAACATAAAAAACAATCTGGTCACGCGCCACTTTGTAATTATTTGGTGTGATATCCATTATTACGTTTGTTTTGTTCTCTTATTCTAATTGATATAAAAATACAGTAGAATTAATTTAATACTTTGGGCAGTTTGGACAAGTTTCTTTTATGTAACCAAGGCTTGGTAGGGATTAAAACTTATATACCCCATTTCCCTTTGTGGTGATGAATTATTAATTATTATTTAGTGTAATTGACTTGATATAACAACAAAAGGGGTAAAACCATATTATCTTCGCATTCTTTAAAAAAATTACTTTACGTGTGAAGTTATCGATGTCTCGAAAAAAAATAAATTGTATTATTATTATTATTATTTAACACTTTTATTGCAATACAATCTGGCGGGCTTATTGCCAGGCGGCAATCTCTTCCAACCAACCAGACAAAAGTAAATGAAGCAAGTTACGTGGTCGCATAAATCATTCAAATGACTATCCATCCCCACGAAATCCATAAACATATACGTGAGAACATGCCCACAAACCCCACAAAGACGGACAATCACCCGAACACTATTTTTCATATAAAGTGAGATATCATCAATCAAAAGGAAAGGAAAGGATGGTGGAGAGGAAAGGAAAAGAAAAATCAGGAATGAAACACGTTATTTTACTGACTAGAAATTAAGAGTTTTTTCAGTCGCTTCTTAAAGCATGCCAAGGACGGAGCGAGTCTTATATTGGTTTGTAACTGATTCCAGAGTCTCACTGCATGGACAGTAAAGGACGACGTGAAAAAAGAAGAGCGGTGAACTGGAAAGGCCAATAAACAATCTCTGTTTGAGCGTAGCGCTAATCCATGATTGGAAAGACGCTGAAAATTTTCGGCGAGATAAGAGGGTGCGGCGGGACAGTTAAGGATATTATACAATAGAGACAGTATGTGAATTTGGCGTCTATTTCTAACATTCAACCAGTTCAATGCCTTCTGGTATGAAGTTATATGATCGTACTTTCGTAGGTTGAAACAAATCTATTACAAGAAAATTTTATTTTTAAAATTTAAATATCCTCGATTGGTGATATTGCAGAATGTCATCAGACAACAATAGCGACATCGAAATGCTTGATCGAATTTGATTAGGAAACAGAAGTTTTGTTATACAGACAACGAACCATTATAGAGCAAACTTTATATTACCCGAAACATCAATTATTCATTGTGTATAAGAAGTGAGAGATAATATGACCCCAAATTCACTTAATCTAGCCCCAAAAAAAATACGATGACCTCCGAGGTTTAGTCAGGAAAACACCTATCTTCTAAATGAGGAGTGCGGGTTCTATTCCCGCTGGTATCCGGTTTTTGTAAAAAGGATTCGAGTCTCGTTTACACTTAAGACATCTTAAATTTTTTTTCTGGTTGGCTGGAAAAGATAATTGCCATACACCTATAAACCTGTCAACTTTTACTGTAAACAACACAAATGTTACACGGATTTCTTTACTTCATTGGTGTTTTTGGAACCTGTGCTTCGATACCTGATGTAAAATTCATGGACCGCATCATTTTAAAAGATTCCTGGTCTTGTGGTAAATGTGCTCACTTTCTGATCAAAATTATTTTGGTGATATGAAGGTCACCTATTGGTAAAATATATCTTAAAACGTCATGCCCAAGTTGAAAAAAATTGAAAAGTAATACCTTAGTCTGAACATGGAATTAACATCAAAGGGCAAATATGATAAACCCAAAAACCTAACAAATTTTAAAATGTGACTAGTATAATAAAGTTAAGTCAAAATGTGACTTGTATAATAAAGTTAAGTCAAAATGTGACTAGTATAATAAAGTTAAGTCAAAAAATTTAAATTGAATTTTTTTTTTCTTCAGTTTTATTATTTTTATTTTACTTTATATAACTTCATAAATGTATATTTATAAAACATCCTGTCACGTGGCAGTCTCTTCTTAGCAATGAAACTATTTATCTTCTATGTGAACTTCCGCAATTATATTCATTGACCGCCTTCACCTCACGTTTATAAAATATTTCTATAACAAGAGAAAGACAATTTATATTGCGCATTTCTCAGAATAGCATATTTGCTAATAATGAGGTACAAGTCGTTGAATTTTTATTTAACTTGACATTAGTTTTTTTACTGAATTTACATAAATATTTGACATTTATAAATATTTTTCAAGTTAGTTAAACGCAACGAAAATATGCACAAAAAAACCTATTTGAATTCTTAAATACCCAACTGAATATGAATGTATCTAATAATTTTGTGGAATTTTTATGTTACATGGTAATTTTACAACGGGACAGGTACTCAAGAAAAATAGTTTTAAACAGGTGGGCACATGACTTGAAGACCTCCGTGGCCTAATTGGCAAGACGCTTGTTCTTTCAACAAGAAGGTTGCGGGTTTAAATCCCGTTGGAACCCAGATTTTTTTTAAAAAGGATTCCAGTTTGATTTTCACTTAAGGCCTGTATAACATATTCCTGTTTGGTTGGAAGAGATTTTCATATGGCAATACACCCGCCAGGCTGTACTGTATACAACGAAAGTGTACAATACATTTGCGCGTTTACATAAAATAATTTCTTATTAGATTCTGGATTTATTATCAAAATTGTGCTAAATAGAAAAAAAGTTTCTGTTGATGTTTTCCACGTACTAACTAATCAATAATTCATTTTAGTTAATTTATAAACAAAAGTCGAAGAACTATTTTTCAATATTCAATATACACATACTGTAACGCCAAATCCCTTTTAAGCTAAGCAGATATAACATATCTCCACGTATTTCTATACATGCATACGGCTCGTTCATATTCATACATGATCTCCTGTTTCTCATATTTCTTACCTTTCCCTCAGTTAAAATTTCTACATAAATCTCGGTTAATCTCTTTCTCGCTGTCTATTTATATATATATTTGTTTCGGAAGTCTTTCCCAAATTATTCTGTCAATATGGCAAAACCATCTCAAGATAATTCTCTTTATAACATCTATCTCTCATAAAACTATCCTTTATCCGATAATTTTATTTTCTTCTTATGTGACATCCTCGTCCTCTTCTGATGATCATAAGCATATCCAAACTGTCTCCTTGACCGCGAGCAATGCGTCCAAAGAATCGGAGCACTCATCGTTGGCATATTGTCGGTGATTCTCAATTCTTCGAGAATAAAGGCATTAGTTCGCGTCGCCGTCTATGAAATTCGTCGCATCCTTCTTCAGCACCACCATGACCACGAAAAATGTGTCTAGAAAGTCGGAGGACTCATCGTAGATATATTGTCGACGATCTGTCGATGCTCAGTTCTTCGAGAATAAAGACATTAGTTTGCGTTACCGTTCATAGAGTTCGTAACATTCTTCTCCAACGCCACCAACAAGGCGCTTTCTTATTGTGATGGTTACTGAACTAGACGCGTTTTCATCGTCACGGAGAGTAGGTATTCAAATAAATAAATATACTAGTTCTATCTTAATTACCAATTAAATAATTTCATGTATAATTCACATTCATTATAAGGACAATTTATATTTGCCGCTTCACATTCATTTAAGAAAACTGGATTTTATTTTTTGTTATTGAGCAGGTATAGTCGATGTTACTGAAACTTTGTAGTTTCCAAGAAATAAGTTCAAAGAACACATATTTATTCTGGAA
Organism: Odontocerum albicorne; assembly: GCA_949825065.1. Classification (NCBI taxonomy): domain Eukaryota; kingdom Metazoa; phylum Arthropoda; class Insecta; order Trichoptera; family Odontoceridae; genus Odontocerum; species Odontocerum albicorne. The sequence continues at coordinate 34,930,576 of OX463844.1, forward strand.
AACATTGATTAACCACTTTTAAACAATAATATTACTAAAACAAACAATGTTTTTATCTATAAATATAAAACTAGTATAGATTAGCCCGTATTGATGATGCACCTGTATCTAGATAATGACGAAGTATAAATATATCTAGATTAAGAATTATTCAAAAATATTCATTTCTTTGAATCACATTATCGTAAGGAATTAAATTTACCTATCGTAAGTAAAAATGTTGGAGGTGTGTCATTCTTTATATCTACTAATTGGTATATTCAAGCAAATATTGCATCATTGCACGTACACAATCCTCAAACATGTATTAGCAGAAAGGTGTTTAGTTCAGGGCCGTATTATTTTTTTAAATGAATTTATTGTTAAACTTTGAATAAAAGTTGCACAGTATTATTCCTTTACATGCTCTTATTTTCCCTCATAAAGACGAAAGGCCTTTAACATAAACCAGGTTTTAGTAATTACACGATACTGAATTTATACTTTTATCTAGAATATATTTTTCCTGGTGAAGTGAATATAAAAAATAAGAACCAAGTAAATAAAATTTATGTAATCAATAACAGTTCTTTTAATTTGGACATATATACCAATTATAATCTCTAAAGGTATGAGATGTTTGGTAAAACCTTGGTAAACGAAGCACGATGTAACTAATCAAATTCTAAAAAAGTGAAAGTCTTTATATTATAAGAGTATGATTAACGAGGTGTATGGACTTGGCAGAAGCGAAAGATGTGTGCTGAGATAGAATGAAGGAGAGATCTATTTTCTCTACCTACCCTAATAGAGGCATGGTACGATGATGATGATTATGACAATCTCAAACATATCATTATCAATTTTTCTATCTGCTTTTTCACCAAGTTTGTCTACAACGACTACTCTGGGTTATGGTTTATGGACTACGGAAAAATTGTTTTTGTATCTCGTTTCATACTTCATTTAAATGTATATGTATGATATTATTCAAATATTTACATTACAATAATTCATGTAAGACAAACGGCTTATATCAGTCGTCTAACTAGACTCATAGTCTGTTCTGACACAGCTGACTTACATCCGCGAAATGTACATATAAACACAGATAAACAATGCAACAAATCTGAATTGCAACCACTCGTTAATCATTATTATTATCAACATGTTTTGTATCGGCTTTGTATTTATTGTTATTACAATTATCACAATGACTATCCATCCCCACGAAATCCATGAACACATTCGTGAGCACATGCCCACAAAGACGGACAATCACCCGAACATTCCTTTTCATGTAAAGTGAGATATATACATCAATCAAAGGAAAAGGAAGGGATGGTGGAGAGGAATCTCTTCTTATCCTTAAGAAAAAAAAAAAAAAATCACATTTGTGTGGATTCCCGTTCACCAAGGTAGACACAAATTAAATCGCAGACCGTCTGGCAAATGATGGAACAGTATTTGGTTGCTCCCCCTTAAACTATGTAATTTCTATCCAGGGTATAATATTGCAGGCTAACAACCGTTTATTCACCAGTCGGTTAAAGGCCTGGTAGCTGCCTGATGTCTGGGAACAAGACAGGCGCTGCCTACAAGAATACGCAGGTTAAAATAACATATCCACCAAATCTTGAATCCACAAAAAAAACATGTTCAAATTAAGTATGTATATTATATGTAGGATAAGAAAATATCGCTTTCTGATAGGAAGCTACATTTATATAATCCATATAAAAGAAAGCCCCACATGCACATGCGAGGAGACCCTCGAGCATGTTTTCTTTGAGTGTCCTCTATGCGCCGCATACAATATTTACTAAATTATAAATGTCCAATTGCTTTAATGCATTAATGTGCAATTTCACATCTCAATTATGGAAATTACTCTCTTTTTAATTTATTTCAAGCATAACATATTCGAGTTTAACAGCTTTTTATTCATTCTTTTTTCCATGAACACCTTTCGTTCAGTTATGGGGGTGTTCATTTTTGGAAGTTGTTTATAGTTTTTAATTATTTTTTGTGTTCAAATCTTGTATATAATAACTCCCATTGACCATTAACAAAATATCGCATTCATAATCAATTTTATCATTTTGTTGTGTTACACTTTCATTGTTTACAATACAGAGGAGTTTGACCTGAACATACGTCTGTGAGTGAGAAATCATACGAGAGAAGAAGAGGGGATTATGTCATATTGGAAATTTATTCGGTTAGAACATAAATATGTCAAACGGCCGATTGTGAATAAACCAGACTAAGACATTTTTGTTCGATTAACATTAGAAATCAAACCTGAAACTTCAGTGATGAATCCATGCGTTCATGCGCACTACGAAGGTTATCCAATATCAAGATCATTGGCGTTCTTTATGTCGATCCCTCTCTGTGCGAATGCTTATAACGATAATTGATAACGCCGCAGCTAATTGCTGGTCGGTATTTAAGCGAACGGATCCCGTTTAATATTTTCAGTTTATCGCGGAACGTATTGAGTAACATTCTCATTCTTTTAAATTTCCCCTTATTCATTGCAAGAATTGAAAATGCCAGTTTGTACTTGTGATTATATGGAATTTGACGATGGGGAGATACATTACAATGAGTGTGAATTGAAAAAGCCGAATTGTAATTTTACTAAAATTATATTGGATGAAAGGCTTCGTGGATATAAAGGGTATGAACATCAAGTCAGGTTAGAAGATAAATTGTTATTGATTTAACTTTCTCATAGATTTTAATAATTTAACTTTTCCCAACTTGTTAAGTATAAAATGTTTATTTTGTAAAGTAACTAAATATATACATTTAGATAACTTGTATAATTCCTTACATATTTCAAGTCCGAGGAAACCAACCATAATTATTAAGGGATTTTTTTTCTTGCATTCTGTTTAAGTTCAACTGAATAAACATCGAAACATAAGGGTTTCATTAGCAAGATATACAATTTCAAATGCCATTAAGACCATACAAAGATCATTGTGTAAACACAACTTTCATACTTTTTATATGTTAATAATACATTCTTTTTTTTCATATAAACATTGTCAATCAACGATTTTGATAAAGTAATTGTTTTCATGAATATTGTATAATTTAATAAATATGAATAAAGCATTATTTATTTATTTCACTACTTAAACAAGTTTTATCTGTATGAAAACTAAAACATTTTAAATTTTATCAACAAACCGTTTAGGTCAATCAGATAAATTGAATGCAATCAACATAAAATTCAGTTTTTGTTTTATATAAAGAAAATATTGTTATCTTTAAAGATTAAATAAATTGAGTTCTTAAATAAATAATTAAATTTAAATAAAAACTCAGACATCCCACTTCTGTTAATCCCGGCCATTTCTTAGCTTAGAAAAATTGATATTGTTTTCTCATCATTAACATTTTTAAATATTTTCTACGAAAATATCCGTCACATTTATCAAGTTACATAATAAGATTGAAAAATCGTGCGAAATTATTAATGGAAAATTTCATTTCTCGAAAGACGTGCAAAATTCGCGAAATAAGCAAGTCTTGATTTTGCCTCATTGACTTTCAAATCGTATCAAAATAAACAAAAGGTCATGAAATGTGACGGATTAAGTTTTTGTATTTTTTTCCTCTTCTCTTTAATTTTATGGTTGAATTTAAATAAAATTTAAAAAAACACATTTTTTCTCACGACAATCGCATCTTCAAATGTATAAAAACACATTTGATAAGAAAATTGCAGAAAACTTACCAATAGAAGACGATTTATAGAGATTTCTGCAAATCTTCTTATGTACGAGTATAATAGTAAAACCAGTTTTCAGTGTAGTGTTATGTATATTTAGTGTTCACGAAATTTTTAAACATCTCTCGTAAAGATCCGTTTTCAAATATTTGTATACACACCACCTAAACTGAATATTTCTTAGTTTTTCTTTCGTTTTGGGATATATTATTACTTTTAAAGTATTTAAATTTGCATACTTACTGACTTTAATTTGATGGCAACAATCATCTTTGTTTGGGGGGATTACATATTTAAAAAAAAATTAATAACAGTTATTTATAATAAATTATTCATTTGTTCTGTTTTCATGAGATATAAATGCTTGTTAGATTTCAATTTAGTAATAAATAATTAAAATTAGGTTGGCTTTCAGATACAACAAATTTAAACGTTTTCACATCGTTCCCAATCACAAATATTATTTATATTTGTCCTAAATACTTTAGTATTTCAGCTGTGTTTTAATACTCAGCTGTACTATCCATCCACTTTGCATTTACACCCTTACTTAAACTTGAATCTCAAGTTATCACATACGCAATTACAACCGCATAATAATCTCAACCCCTTCGACATACTCCCCACCATTTTAATGATTGTCAAATATTGACAACAAAACAGGGGTGGTATATAATTAACTATTAATTTTAAATTTAAATAAAAACTCATTCTTAATTAATTTATTAAGCATTAAATTTTCTTACTTGGATAAAATAATACTTCTAAAGATTCTAAACCACAATCATACTAAGTTGAATTTGTTGTCTAAAAATAAACTAAATATATCCTGCTATAATCAATTTACATATTTCACATTTGCATAATAGTCCTGCAATAATTAATTAATTACCGATCATCTGGTTTCCGTCGACATGGAGGCCATTGATGACAGTCTTATGGGTATATTTAAGATATATCCGGACAACTGATTGACGTAAGTCGAGGCTAGAAAACGCAGGCTTTAAAACTACTATCATTAGCTTTGATGTTACAATGATATGTGTAAGTTTTACATAAAAAAGTATACGCAAAAGTAAAAAATACGCAAATATTTCAAATACGAGTAGTTATTGATCTTAATAGTTTTATTCTTTGTGCAAAATTGTCCTCTTAGACATTTTGGATCTGAATTTAACTCTTATTCGTGTATAAAAATATCAGTAAGATTTCCTCACATACCGTATAAGCTAGAATATAACGCGGTTTTGACTTGAACGCGACACATAAATTTTTCATTAAGGTGTTTAAATAAATAAAGTGAACATAAATAAACTGAACATAAAAATAAAGTGAACATAAAAATAAAGTGAACATAAAAATAAAGTGAACATAAAAATAAAGTGAACATAAAAATAAAGTAATCAATATGTATATTGAAAAATCAACTCATTACATTAATAACCAAGATTAATTTATCTAATAGTTGTACTGTTTATTCAGAATCGATCGAATCTCCACTGCTTTATGACATATCCTAATTTTCAATTGCTTGGCCCTATAAGATGTCGTCTTACGTTCCTTCCTTTTACTACAAACACTTTTTTTTTGTAGTCAGTCAGGTTTTCCGGAGGGTTTTACTGCGTGATTTGATTTATGATGTCGTAATTTCGAAAAAGAAATGCAATTTTCCTCTTCAGGACTTATTCGTATTCAACTTCGCTAGTTGACTACGAACAAATCCTGAAGATGAAAACTGCAACGTTTTCGATACATCAGCATGGTAAGTCAAACCACGTGGTACAGAACTCTGAAAACTGTTGGAGAAGGCTCCAACTGATACGAAGAACCACGCAAGCCTCAAAACATTTTTTTGTAGTAATTTATGATCGATTCGGATACAATTCTAGACCAGTTTCTCGCTGCTAAATACCTAAAAGAGGAACTGAAAATTTTCTTATTTATTCTGATGGGGTTTCCCGGGAATAGTCTATTGTTATATTATTGCCATAAGTTATTCTTGAATGGTTTATTAACAACAACATCTAATATATTCAACTGTGGTGTCATTCCTCATAGTATTATTACTAAATCATTATTCGATCTCATTATTTTTCTTGACATCTGGTGTAAGAGATCCCGAAATGCATGAACTATGAGCATCACGCTAGAGTTGCTACGGGATTCCGGTCATTGTCCCCCTATTACTTTGTTTAGTTCTGCTGTCTTCAAAATATGTTAGTCCTCGAATATAGCACGAATTCTAATCGTAAAAAAAAAAGAAAATGGTCTTAAAAAATCGCATTATCTTATAAAATACTGCTTGACGTTGCAATGAGTACGACTATATCCACTTTATCACTCAATTGGTTAGTTAAACATCTTTATATCCTGCATGATTGGAGCGCATGACATTTGAATGGTTGAATTAAAATAGGCACTAAGTACCAAAAAAAAAAACAAAAAAAACTAAGTATGCAGTTTCATTATATATGACATATAGAACAAAACTGCATACTTAGTTTTTTTTGTTTTTTTTTTTGGTACTTAGTGCCTATTTTAATTCAATCATTCATTTGTTCTGCAAGTTGCTACGTAGAACAGGGAATAATCTCTTGCACCACTTAATAAAATAACTAAGTGCTTGTAATTGATAATAATTGAAACTTTCGCATTATTTTCTTTAAGGAAATAATTTTATGAAATGATCCCATTTCGTTGATATTATTTTTTTTTGGAAAATTGACAAAAAATTTAGTATTAAGGCTTATGGTGAACTGTGAGTTAGTTATCTACTTCACTGTTTTCTAGCTAAAAGACTTGAGTTTTGAAGCTGAAGACATTAATATCTTCCAGCCACACTCTTCATGTGTCCGTATCACTATTTTTACATTGGGGTTCCGAATTTATAGTCCAACCTTAATACTAAATACTAAATCTTAACAATTTTTACTGAAGAAATTAGTGTTTAAAGTTAACTTTCGTACAATTTTGTCCAAAATTCCTTAAATAAGGGAGTCGCATAGTTTTATTACTTAGATTCATGTTTGGAACGTATGAGGTCCGACTCAATTTTTTAAGTGAACAAATCACGAAATTTTAAGATAAGAAATTAGTATTTAGACTGGAGTATTAATTCGAACCCCAGGGTGTGTAGGTTAACTGCAGGTTGCAAGGGCTATGCACGGACTTAGTATTCTCCAAATACAGGATTCCTGTGATACTGGATGTCTTTTCAATTTGAAATGTTTTAATTGATTAAAATATCACCTTGATCTAATTGTGGATTAGGACATTAATGTTAATCCACTTCACTTTCAGAGCGAATGACAAAATTGAGTTTTTAAGTAACAGAACTCGAATTGACGACGTCGAACTTTTTTGTCATGAATAGTTCTAAAAACGTGTCACTTTATCACACAAAGGTTAGAAGTTTTACTTTATAGGCATTTCATTTTAAGTGAGGGGCTGTCAACTCAAAGCATTATAATTGTCTCAGAATTTTCCCTTTGCGTGATTTAAAGGGAGGCTGGAGTATTTTCATTAACATCCATAATTACGTCTCAAGTTATAATCTCGTATTATATTACTTCAAAGAGAAATTCAAACTTGTATTCAGAGTTAACACTTTAAACCCGATCAAAATCAAGACATTTCCCAGTGTCCGACTTGTTTTTGAGGAATTCTAATTTTTGTGAAGTTTTAATAAAATTGCTTTATTAATATTTATTAAGAATATTGTATTGAAAATTTGTATACTTGTTTAAAATATTTAGTAATTTAATTGATTGTCGTAATTCTTCCACTATTCTCCCTTGTCGAGAGCTGCATCCCACTCCTTACACATTACCGGGTCTCGCTTCTCTTCTTGTGTGCAGCACTCCCTTGTGGAGAGCTGCGGCAATGCAAGAGATATTATCATCGTTGCTGGGCCTCATATCCAAGGATATCCTCGCTATTCCAACGTTAATTCAGTTGGAAAATTAAACTGTGTCGTGGAGTTTTTTTCTTCTTCTGTTAATTAGAGTAAGCCATTGCACACCAAAAAACTCACCGGCCACACCACTGTGCTGGATCCGATGGCATACTGAAGAAAGACGATCGGAGCACACCGGCATGTTTTTTACTTCCGGCATGTTGTCAAATATTTATTTATTTTATTAATTCACGACACAACAGTGTATTTTACATAAAATGGACACAACTTCACAGAGTAGAACTGTTACTAGCTATAAGGGACCCAATGGAGAAAGAAGACGCTGACAAGCTGTATGTACTAAAATTCCTTGCTTTATGTGCAACAGAATATGCCTATCACAATACTCTATCCTCTCACTTTGTATTGTAGCTTTTATTATACTCGTCATGGGTAATATAATATATATTCATTTATTGAGTTGATACAAAATTGCATCAAATGTTGTAACAAATAAGTCGTACATATACATACATGTACTGTATTCAATATTATTTTCAGTATGTAAATCACATTTTCTTCATAATTAGTTATAAAAACACTTGTTCTAATACGCTGTGTCTGATATACTCGTTGCTTTTCATTAGTCGGCTCAAACCGGTTATCTTGTGAACTTAGTTGTGTTTGTCAAATTGTTCCAATATCTTTATCGGTTTTCCTGCACACAAAGGATTGCCCGAACCAAAAGTCTAAAATATCAAACCTTTCTTTTCGCTTCGTCATCATTAAATTGTGTTTGCTTATTGATTACCTATGATAAATTAACTGTCGGCTGAAGTTTTAACGAGAATCTCGAATTAATTACAAAGTAGATTATCAACATTAAGTAACTTTATATAAAATTTAAGAGTCAAGATAAAATAATTAACGCAGAGTATTCGAAAGCGTTCCTTCGGTTTAATAATATGCTTTTATCTTTCAATACTCGGCGAATATTTAGTGAACGCTCGAACGACTTATGTTAAATCAAAATATAATACTGATAATGTTTCAAATTATTGACTGCACCTAATTGTATTACTGTATTACATTCCCATTATATATAGTATAATCTGACGAGTTTATTGCCATTTGCAAATATTTTCCAACCATAAACTATAAGTTTAAACCCGAACTCCCTACCCCCCAGTTGGGAGATAGTATCCAACTGACTAGACCATGGAGGTCGTCTTTGTTTGTGCACTTTTGTTGTATGATGTGTAACCTTGTGTTTTTTTTGTAATATGACATTTATTTCCAATGAACTAGAAATCTAAGTAAAGGCTTATGTGTAAAAAAGCCTAGGACACTTTTTATTTTCTTGTTCAGTATCGAAATCGAACCCGATATCTCTAGGTCGGAAGATATCACCTTCATAGCTTATTGGTAAAACGTAGTTTTACTTTTATTAATTAGCATTTCAGATTATCGGACATAATTTATTTGTAGGTTTCATTGAATTTAGACCTTCTTTAAATAAAGGGTTCTTCGACAGCCATCCGTCTACTACGACCCCCTTTAAGTTTCAAGCAGTTGTGCGGAACTACATTTTTTTCTTATCACCAAGCAGATCGATTCTCAGCTAAAACAACCTGATGTTAGATTGAACACTCGCACTGTTTCCTCCTCTTCAGCATCCTCAATCACTTGACAACACTGACAACTTTTCCCATACTTTCGATGGTCTTGAGTAAGAGATTCCTACTCATCAGTGTCCATTTCAAAATTGATGACAACTCTCTTAAACACGTATTTGAAGCGGAAATGCTAACCTCTGTGAGATCTATTAGCATTATCTTTCATTCACCTCACATGTTCTCATCCACCGCAATCACATTTTCTTTAGGGACGTAAATACAAAAGATGCATTGATACGTGTCAAGTCACAAACTTAAAGTTTAAACGTCATTAAATTACACTTAAGCCACGATTTTACTAAAAAAATATATTCGGGATCGAAAACGGAAGTTTTTTTTAATAAAAAATAGCAAATTTCTGTCAAAAACAACGAAAAATTTGTTACTGATGACCAATTTTTAACAGAAAGGTTTATATAAAAATTTTATGCAAAAGCGTTATTAAATTACTCTTTTGTTATGATTTTGTCAAAATTATATGTATTATAGAGCTCAGGAACGTAAGACCTTACACTGAACCCATTCAAATATACAGACAACATTTTAAACCTGGTTCGTAGCATGCCAAGTAGGCCTTATCCCATAATTCGAATCACATAAAAAAAACCTAACCTAACGTAACATGCACATCAATCATATACGTATTTGAATATCAAAAAAAAAAAATGTATATATTTTCCAGGTACCCAGATGGCTCCGTCCGGCTTCGAAACCCCAACATCGAGCTCATGGATCAGGACATTCTGTACCATCTGGCGCTGGGCAGTGGCTCCCACGATCTCGTGGAGATGTTTGGGGATGTCAAGGTACATATTATATATAATACTCTTTGTTTACAATAATCCTTCTGATGAGTTCAGTTCACTTTGATCCCACCACCACCCACGCTGTTATAGGGGACCAAATAAGTCTCCATCGAGCGTGATCTACACTATAAGATCAAAATCTTCTTTATACTTTTTATGAGCTTGACTTCACATAATGACAAAGAAATAATTATCTAAAGGGACTGCTTCTTTGACAGCGACACAGCTGGAGTGGGAAAAGAATAGTAACGACAGCGGACTTCAAGGGATATATAAAAAAATAGAAAGCTCCGACATCAAGGGATATATAAAATGACTCTCAGTTCAATAAATATACTTAGAAAGTGGCTTAAGACCTGTAGTTCTGATGAGGGTCAAAAATCTGTAAGAAAACAGAGGTTTCACAAGATTGACAAGAAATTGAGAGATAAGTAGGATGCTAAGGCAGTAAAGAATTGTCATATATTAATAACCTGCCCACACAATGAAACTGTTTTATCTGTTTTTTTCTATGGGATTCCCATATTTGTGCAGCTAGGATCATCAACCAGTCCACCGCAACTGATGAAATATGTTATTTTAATTATCAAGGCAGTACTTTATGATGATCAGTAGTATAACAACTTGCTGCATATGCAAGAATAGAATAGAGTTTCCCATTGCCAGTAATAAGTTGTCTAGTTGGTAAAATGCCTGACTTCCAACCCGAGGGTTGCGGGTTCGATTTTTATTGGTACTCATTTAAAGAAACAGGGTTTCATTCACATCATCCATTAACATTTTTCGGGATGGTTGGAAAATATTATCACATGTCAATAAACCCGCCGGGTTTTATTGTATACAAGTTAAGTGTATACAATACATTTAAGGTCAAAGTTGGTAAGCCGTCGGTCTCCCAACTCGGGGGTTTCAAGTAAGATTTACGTTAGTACCCATTTTATCAAAAGGGGGTTCAGTCTTGTTTTTACATAAGGCCTCGTTAAGATCTTTCTAGTTGGTTGAACGAGCAATATACCCACCAGGTTGTACTGTATGCAACGAAAGTGCTATCATTGCTGGGCTTCGTAGTCGAGGATCCCCTCGTCATTCCAATGTCAATTAAATTGCAAAGCGAAGCTGGGCCGTGGAGTTTGTTTATTTTTAGTGAGTGAGCCTTGCACACCAGCAAACTCCCCGGCCACGCCACTGTACTGGATCCAATGACACACTGAAGTGGAGCACACCGGCATGTTTTTTCCCTCTCTTTTTGAAAGTATAGATATGACTGAAGTCATAGGTATCCTTATTCCCCCGAATACTAGGCGTAAAAAAATACCTGCGTTATACGAGAGGAATAGCAGAGTGCGGAGTTTGAACCGACGATCTTCCGCACGGAAGTCCAGTGTATAAGCACGGCCATGCACGAAAGTGCTATTCTGTAATACTGAAATGATTGTGAAATATATAATTTTATCTTCATCTGAGGACATATAAGCCTTTGAAGGTTTTGAGGTTGAATTTTTAGAATTACGTTACATTGTAATGGAAATTACATTAGAGTGACCACTGACACCGAACGGTGTGTTTTTTTACTAACTTAGAATATTTGTCTCCAGTTTGTGTGCATGGGCGGTACTCCGAAGCGCATGGAAGAGTTTGCATACAAGATCATGAAGGAGATTGGACACAAGCTGCCCTGCGGCACTACTCTTCTGGACATCAGCCAGTATTCCTACAGATACTCCATGTACAAAGTTGGACCTGTACTTTGTATAAGCGTAAGTATTTTTTTACTTGAGTTCATTGGTATACACGTCTGAGTTATATTTTTTATCTGAGTGAAAGTGGATTCAACAACTAATTTAATGTATAACTAGTGAATATACGTACACCTGCACTAAAGTAATTAGTGAATGTGGGAGAAATCGTTCATTTGAATATAATATATCTATATTCACTAGTGACTTTATACCCGTCTAGTGTTTATTTACTGGGGTTGGTACTGATTGGTTGAAAGAAATTGCTGTTTAGCAATAAGCCCGCCAGATGTTACATGTTTAACCATATGCACAATATAATGAGAATAAAATTAAAATAAAAAAGTAAATTTTAAATAAAACTATAAAAAAACCTTTTAATTAAGTTTTTATTTATTGTAGCAAGTTAAAGGGTTATGATATTTCGACAGCATCAAGTATCATCAGAATCTGATTTTAAAGTGAAGTTTAAAACATTCACTAATGACGTGCAGTTTAAGTATAACATACTTTCACTCTTTGAATGTGAACCATTAATACTGTAACACATTCACTGATTACTTTATTGAAGGAGTCCATCCATGCTGTCGTGTAGCTCATGACTGAATATCGTTACTCCCATGATAGGCTCCGACGACTCCTCTCTGTCCATCCCTGCACTCCGCGGATTGAAGGGCAGTTGTTAAGGGTACTCCAGTTGCATCTCTCACTTGGTCAGTCCAACACCTTGGGATTCTTCCTGTTATGCGTCGTCTTTCCACGCCTGTAGTAACCCCAAACCTCTCCAAACTGTCTTTTTGGCTACGAGCAACGTGCTTTCTATTTGTCATAAATTGAAAGTTCTTGATAAATAAATTGAAGAATTCACTGTCAACATTCACTGACCATCCACTTCCACTGTGTAAATAAAAAAATAAATGCCACGTTTTTTATTAGTCACAATACAGCAATTACAATTAAAATCGTTTAAATGGATAAACGAACTATAATAGGTTAGTCAATAAGTTTTGAAAGCGACATCTATGGAGCAGTAGAAAAACCAAAATTTCTACGCCATTTTAATATTTCATCTTTCATAAGAACGTACTCATTATTTCATTTCGATCTGTCAATTCATTCTTTGTTTACAAGCCATTTGAAGTTGACGTGTCAGTGTATTTTTTAACAATGGAAAAATCCGAATATCGTGTAGTGATTAAATTCTTTGTTTTGGAAGATTAATCGGCTACTAAGATCCATGCAAAGATGGTGAAAGTATTAAAGGAGTCTTCTCCTTCATTTCCAACCGTTCACCGATGGGTTTTGGAGTTTAAGCGTGGCCGTACAAGCGTCGAAGACGATCCACGCTCAAGACGTCCAAAAAGTGCATCAACACCAGAAATCATAGCGAAAATACAGGATATAGTTTTGGAAGATCATCTATCGACTGTGGATGTGATAGCTGACACCATAGGCATCTCACATGGAACAACATGGCATATTTTGGCTGAAGTTTTGGGTTTCAAAAAACTGTGTGCACAATGGGTGCCGCATTTGCTAGCAATGCAACAAAAACACGTTCGAATGCGACTTTCTGAGCAATATTTGGAGCAATTTCGAAAGGATAAAAAGAATTTTCTGCGTCGATTCATCACTATGGATGAGACTTGGGTTTACCACCATGATCCTGAATCAAAACAAGAGGCTAAGAAGTGGTGTGAACCAGGCACTTTGGATCCGAAGCGAGTTCGTGTCCAGAAATCGGCCAAGAAGGTGTTAGCGTCAGTTTTTTGGGATGCAAAAGGAATTTTATTGATAGATTATCTCCAAACTGGTAAGACAATCAACTCTTATTATTATTGTGACCTTTTGGACCAGTTGGATGAAAAAAATTGTGAAAAAAGACCCGGTTTGCAGAAGAAAAAAATCATTTTTCATCAAGACAATGCACCTGCTCACACAGCTCAAAAAACCATTGCGAAAATCAGTGAATTGGAGTACGAATTGTTGCAGCATCCACCCTATTCGCCAGATTTAGCTCCCTCTGACTTCTGGCTGTTCTCACACCTCAAAAAGTTCCTTCGTGGAAAGCATTTTTCATCAAACGAAGAGGTTATAGCCGCCGTAGAGGAGTATTTTGCAGGCCTTCCAGAAAGTCACTTCCGTGATGGGACAACAAAGTTGGAAGATCGTTGGACCAAGTGTATTGATCTTATGGGAGACTATACTGAGCAATAAAAGTGATTTCCCCCAAAAAAAAATGTATTTTCATTTCCGCTTTCAAAACTTTTTGACTAACCTAGTATAAGTACATAACAATGCTAAATAGTGCCACGTGGATATAGAGAACCACTTATGTATGCAAGGCCTGTGACGAAGTTGTTTCATTCCATCACAAATTTCATATATTTATCCTGAATACCAAAGCAGTATTTACATTCTGCTTATGCGTAGTTAAATCCCAAACTATCGCGCACGTAACTTGACCCACAATTTATATTTTAGAGAGCTTTCATTTTGTGTTTTTTTAATAAGCAATCCACCCAAACTACAATGATGTGTGGCACCAAATTAAAGGCACTAACATAAGCAATTATTTGAGTCAGTATAATATAACTAATTTAAAAAATTATAATACAATTCTAGAAAATTTTAAGTTTCAACTGACGAAGCTTCAAAAATTATAATACAATTCTAGAAAATTTTAAGTTTCAACTGACGTAGCTTCAAAAATTATAATACAATTCTAAAAAAATTTTAAGTTTCAACGGACGAAGATTCAAAAATTTTACGAAATTTAAAGAAATGCTAAATTTTATTGGTTGATTGCATTAACATGTAAAATATTATTTTGAGGTCTGCATCAACTATGGATAGGGAAAATAAAAGTATTAGCGTGCGCTTTACAAAATGACACACTTTATTAGGAAAATAATATATAATTTTGGACTGCAATCGTTATTTTGTACGTCATTTTCTTCAAAAAGTTAGTTTTATACTTCTATGTATATTTTGATGTCTGTAAGTGAAACGCGTACGCGAAACGCGTAAAAAACGAAAAATGTTAAAGAAATGAGAAGAATAGATGGGGAGACTATGTAGGTATGACAGAATACGGATCGAAGTGAAACGGGATGAGTGTGAACTTAAGACTGTTGAGCAAGATCACTAAGACGAAGACCAATATCAGGTGGTTTGGGTACGTGGAACAAATGAAAGAAGAAAGGCTGACAAAACAAATATACAGAGCAAATGAGAGTGGAAGGTATGGTAGAGGAGAACCAAATAAAGTATGATTGCACCAAGCGTACAATATTTTTAAAGAAGGAAATGAAAAAAAATAGAGGATTCGTAGAAGCTGTATAATAATGGATGTTCTCGTAGAATAGGTGAAATATGTGTGTCACGATAGGAAAGTTTGGCGCTATCTTCTTTCTGCGTATCTCGATAGGGAGACGGCGTGATACTAACATATGTATGTACGTATATCTTGACAAATTGTATTGACTTATCTAACATACATATACTCATACCATATATCATATTTCAATAATAAATTTATCTATATCATAGAAAGCATTTCTCTTGATAATGAAAAAAATATACTATCACTGTAATAACGAGTGGTTCTATATCTACGAGTATAACAGATAAATTTATACGAATATGTTTAGATTTCATTCACAGGATTAGCAGATTTAATTCTCGCACTTCGTGCGTCATATATTGATTGATAGGGGAATGTTTTTCATAATATAGTAGAACCTCGATTATTTGGACCTCAACTCGAATTTTATTTTAAGTATACTAAGAAAAAAATGAAGTCAAATGAGTGCCCAGTGCCGAATCAAATGATAAGCTCATTGGTCATTCTTGGCTTTATGGAGTGCCGAGTCAAATGATAAGCTCATGGGTCATTCTTGACTTTATGGAGTGCCGAGTCAAATGATAAGCTAATTGGTCATTCTTGACTTTATGGAGTGCCGAGTCAAATGATAAGCTCATTGGTCATTCTTGGTTTTATGGAGTGCCGAGTCAAATGATAAGCTCATTGGTAATTCTTGGCTTTATGGAGTGCCGAGTCAAATGACTCATGACTTCTTCGTCTCCTGGAACTTGGCGTTTTGATGTACGAGTATGTTAGTTTTTCTTGGCTTTTCCTGGCGCCGATCGAAGTATGCTACCCTATGCTTGGGGATGCGGGATCGAAGAATAGGGGATGAGTCGAGGAGAAGGGGAAATTGAGTACAAGGTGTGTGCTAGGTTAACACACGACATTAAACTCGAGCTCCTCAATCGATTTAATGGGGACAGGGAGGATTGTGACATAGGTGGAGGTTCTAATTGATAGTGTTTGGGGACAAACACGCTAACGTTAGACGAACTCCTCTGACACACGATGAATGAAGGGGGCAGAGAGGGGAGTGGAGTACACGATGGAGGCTTGGAAACGAGCCCCCGACGGCAGACATTCCTCCACTGTTCCAACGCTGCAAGAAGATCGGGAATGGCGCTGAACAGGACCGTTGGTTGTACTCCATTTTGCTCCGAGTCACGCGCGACTGGTATCTGTGATGTGATTGATATATGATAATGGCTAAGGATGGCCACTGGGCAAGGTAGAAAGGCTCCAGGGATGATATTTGTCGTCAGGGGTTGTGGTAGGTCTTGATCGCCTGGAGAGATGACTGCAGCAGCGCGAGACATTGCGGCAACGGCCCGCGCAACCTTTGATAGTGCCAAAACGTTTCCGAGGACCGAACTGGAAGAACACGACCCCACCACTTATACGAGTAGTAGCAAAAGCGCGCTGAAAGATCTGCTCATTGGGTTTACAAGAGTTAATCAGTACTGAAATAGCGCTATATAAATCTGACAATTGAAAGGTTACAGCAGATAACACCTGTCAATTGGAGCTTAAGAGTTTGATCTGACAAGACTGTGTACTTACTGAAGTGCAATACTTGCACAAGCGTTCCCCTATCTACAGTATGGTCGATCACGAAATGGTTTTTCGTATCAAAAATGAAAATAGATGAAAGTTAAGGTAATACATATCCCTTTTTTCTTGAAAAGTTTGCGGTTATTTTATTTGGGTGGAAACACACGTTGGTTGACGCATATAATCGAAGTTCTCATCTAAACACACATATTTAGCCTCTTCCACATCCATACACACTCTTATATAGCTACTACGATTTATCTTACTTCTTAAATTTCTTTCTTTTAAAATATCAAACACTAGATCAATTTCTTAATTTTTTCGTTCTGCGTCTCCAAACCATCTCAGAGATCTCTTCTAAATTATTTTCAACCATAATCCTACCACTTGACTTGAACCGATTGACTTTTTCCGATTTTTAATTTTTTTTTTCAATCTTCTTTTGGACAACGATAACATTGTTACTCTTTTAATTTACTTTCGTTATTTTAGTATAACGAAGTTTTTTTCTTGCGATCAACAATGCAAATTACTTTTCACTCAAAACTTAGTAAAAAATTGTACAGTTAGTCGAAAGAAATTGTCATTTGACAATCAGTCCATCATATTGAACACTGTACAGTAATGTTTCAATTAAATAAATAAATCATTTTAATCATAATTTTTCAGTTTTTTTCAAATTATTTAATATGAAAAATTTATAATTTTTTATATGTAAAATAATAATATATTTGTACAGAGAGTTTTCAAGAATAACTTTTTCAACAGATAAGACAATTTAATGTTATTCTCATAATATAAGTTTTCTGTTTTCTTACATTTTGTTTTTGTTTCCAGCACGGTATGGGTATTCCTTCAGTGGGCATCTTGCTGCACGAGATCATCAAGCTGATGTACCACGCACGCGTCAAGGACCCCATCTTCTTCCGCATTGGAACATGCGGTGGCATTGGATTGGAAGGCGGAACCGTTATCATCTCTGAGGAGGCAGTTGACGGAGCTCTTAACAACCATCTTGATCTGGTAATGCTTCCAAGTATTTTACATGCTTGCCATACATCCAGGATAGACATTGACTAACCAACATTTTATTTGTCATAATTTAAAACCCAAAAGTTTGAAGAAAACATTATCTTAATTAAATTTTATTAACAAACTTATTAGCATAATACTATTCATAAGAAAAGTATAATATTTAACAGTTAAACCATAATAAAGTTCCATATGATAATTAGAAACTTTAGCAATCCTCAAAACAGAGAGAAAACATCTATTACAAATAAAATCAACTCAAGTCATATACACAGTATGTAACATAGTGGGAGAGAAGAAATAGAATAAGGAATATAATAGATAGAAACTTTTCTTTATATGTTTCAAATCAGCCAAAGGATCACACTTCGGAGCCTAAGAGACAATATGAAAATAAAATAAATAAAAACAAGAATAAAAAAAAAATTGAGAATCAAATCAGTACATTTGAATGCGTGCCGCGAATAAGGTGGTGACTAACAAAAGTTGTATTTTACAGTATTCAAGGAAAACACACTTTATTTAAATTTTGATTTCAAAAAAACTATTAAAATATCGACACTGAATAAAAAAAATGTTTTTCCTGAATACTGTAAAATACAACTTTTGTTAGTTACCACCTTATTCGCGGCACGCATTCATTTAATCAATAAGATTGGTTCAAAATAAACTTGCAGAATATTATTAAATTTGTATGAAAATATGATGTGTCTAAATGCTTTATTGTAACTTCTGTTGGCTTGTGGCATTAGAGAGATCTAGGCATCTGAGGTTTTACATGTCTGAAAACAAAATAAATTTGATTGGTGTATTTTCTTAATACAATATGAACTATGAAGGGTTTTCTGTTCCAAAAGATAAGAACTAATCTATTAATCCACAAAGAATATAAGGCCAGTGATCATAAGAAGATCTGATAAATCTGATCATCAGAGAAATACTGATACGTTAAGACTTATGAGGAATCAAAGAAACAGCTAACTTCGCTAGTCATTTTCAATTATTCCTCACTACCTACCAAGTTGATCACATCTTGAATGAATGTTCTGTATTTATTAATTCTTAGTTAATGGTCGCTATAATTGTTATACACAGAATTATAATAAAAATTGCATTAATATATGTATATAACACGGTGTAAATATAAAAATTAAAATAATACTTAAACAAAAATTTAATGAATCACTAACTTAAGAATTCATATATAAATCCGTAACTATTTACAATACTTTGAAAATATAAAAAAATTCTTCAATTGAATAAAAAGTAAATTAAATAAACAATTATATAAATTCAAATGATTTATTTAAGATACATATTATATTATTTAAAAATAAGACTACCATTAAACACCAAACAGCACAATGTTTAGATTGTACATATAAGGTACGGAAGTGAAACCACCAAAATAAAAGGATTAGGAATTCAATCCATGATACTACGAGTAGGATGCATGTTATGAACGCTTAACAGTTATTTCAGTTGGAATATTTTGCAATTCCAAATGTAGATTTAATCAAAAATTTATACATCCTTACATTGATTGAAAGTTATTAACTATATCTTTCATTAATTGTAAATAGATAATATAACAAAAAAACAATAAAATAGGTACATTATTTAAAAGACAAAGAAACATGAAAAGACATGGAAATGAAATAATGAGAGCACTAGTGATCATTATTTTAAGTTTATAAAACAATTAAAAAAGGTAACAAAGTTTCTAATTATGATTATATTTTTCACGTATTATTTATTTATATTTCAAAATATGTATTGTACATATCATACTTCCACAAAGGAACATTTGGCAAAGATCAAAGTTTTAAATGATAGCATGTACGAATGTGGCGATAATGATGAAACCGTGAGTCTTTGGATGCCCACTAAATGATATATATCCGGTTTTATATGAAAATCTACTTTTAATGAATAACCTATTGCCAACCAATATGAGAACGCTTTTTACAAACATGTAACCCCCCGTTTGAGTTTTAAGAAAGTTTATGGTTGCTAATGAAATAATGTGAAATTGGTATTCTTATTTGATAAACGTGGTATTATTTCAAATTTTGATAGCGAGAATTCACTGTTATTTTGCTTCTAGTACATATTCTGTATTCTTAAAGCACATTATGTACACGACAGCCATTATATAAAAAAATACTGACTCTCCCCATCTAATCCGTCAAAAGGCCAAAAAATTAAGGTACTCCAAAAAGTTTTTTTACGAGTTCTATATATGCAATTAAAATATTTGTGTAATAGCTTTTTTGGACTTTAATTGTTACACATTTAAATCGCTTGAGATTCAAATTCGTAGCTTTAATTTTTTTAACTTTTTCACCCACACTTTGGATTATGAAAAATTATAGAACGAGCCATGGACTATGTGAGAAAATTATTACTTATGGATCATGTGGGCATATTATCATATGTGTCATGAATCAATACAGTTATTTAATCCGAAGTGCAGGAAATGCCCTATTTATAGATCTGCAACATGATAAAATCCTATTGCATCATTCATAAAATTATGAATATTTTTTTATGAATGTGAATGAATAGCATATGTTAGAATGATTGATTGGTTCAATATATATAAACCTTCAATATTTAATTGTTATTTCTATTTCAAAATGTTTGGTGTGTATGCTTTGATTTGATTATCATTCTGCTTACTGCCTACAAAAAAAACGTTCATTATTATTGAGAACTGAAATTCTCTATGAGAATACATTACATATGTGGGTCAAGAACAACTGGTTCTACTAAATTTTCTTATGATATCCTGTAGGGTTTTCTTATGATATCCTGTAGGATTTTTTAGATTTAATTTGTTTTTTAACTTCATTCTTTGTTTTTTGTAGATGGATAGTTTATACTTTATTCCTTATATGGATTCAAAGATTTTTGAAAAAAAAATTTTGTTTATAAAGGAAAAAATATAATATTTGATGCACATCAAAATTTGCATACACCAAATAGTAATATTCTCAAATGTACTCGTATTAAATGTATATTGCGTAAAAAATATTATAATAACATGTATTTATGTGTTGAACTTGTTTACATGTTTTAGTTGCTTGGGAATCAGATATAACTGCAATTATTTAGATCTTTACTTATTATTTTACCATTTCTATGAAATTAACACAATTGACTTAAAAAATATTTTTCCTTATTTCGTATGTAAAATGATATTGTCTTATGAATTTGAGTAAAAAAACTTGATGAATTTTTTTACTTTTAAATAGTATAATTTGCAGAGCTGCATGGTAAATTGAGAGAAAGGTTTCACTCAAAATACAAGTATCTTACATTTTCTCATTCTTCTTCATTCACATGGTTGTGGAGTGGTACAGGTCGATATAATTTGAGTAGTTTTATGTATTTCAGATATGCACCCTTCAATGGCGTAAAAGGGGCATGTCTCTGTTATGTTTTCAGTTGTTTGCACTTTTCCACACTCACAAAGGGGTGATTCCTTTAGAATTACAATACTTTTGTACATTGTATGTACAATGAGACTGATAGGACTAGACTCTGTAGATGTAGCTTGGTACTTTTCTATCACAAAATATCCATGATGTTATTTATTATCCAAATCAAACTCAGATGTATCATACCTTTTGATTTTCACAAGTTAACAAAGATCCTTCTCCGGCATTTCCTCAATCTTGAGTTTGGACTGGGAGACTGCTTATTCCGTTTTATCTAAAAAAATGTGAATTGCTGCTATAATTTCATATTGTCTGTTCCCTTAGAAGAGCCTTTATATTTTCTTCTCAGGTCTTATATTGATATACAGTGGTATTTTCGTTGAGGGTTATTTTTGAAAGATGATACGAAAGATACAATTTTTTTGTTTTATAATTGTTACTGTGATATGAAAATAACACTTAAGTGTTGTTTATTTTATCAATAAATAAATATTCTTAAGAATCATTGGAATAAATTGTTTTAATTCCCCTTTATGTGTTTTACAATAAATGAACTGGACATTTTCTTCGCAGATGATACTGGGTAAGAGTGTGAAGCGTCCAGCCAAACTGGATAAGAAGTTAGTCCGTGAGCTGAAGGCCCTCGCAGACCCAGAAGACCCCTACGACACAGTGTCTGGCAAAACTATGTGTACCTACGACTTTTATGAAGGTAATTACAAAAACACAACTTAATGTTTTATGCAAACTAGTAAAATTTGTGAAAGAAGTTGTATTTCACCATAAGAATATATTGGACAAATTGTGATCATCACACAAATCAGAATTAATTGATCCGTGAAATAGAAATTAAAAATTTCAAATAATTTTCTGTTCAAAATGATATATAAAGTTTAAATTTAAGTAAGGCTTATCTCATCTCTTTTTATATAAAAACACTATGAATCAAATTTATTTTCCATGTTATAGGCTATAAACAGTTTATTTAAAATATTTTAATATTATTTTTAAACAAATTTTCATTTATAATGTTTCATTTTCCTTCTTAAAGATACTTCTAATCTAAACATATGAACTTATACGTGTACATCAACAGATAACCTCTGTGGCCTAGTTGATAAGTGGGTATGTTTGTCTTCCAACCTGGGGGTTGCGGGTTAGATTCCTGTTGATACCCAGATTTATTACAAATAGATCATATCTAATCCTGTCCAGTTGATGGAAAGAGATGCACCAAGTTGTACTTTTTACAATGAAAGTATTTATTACTAAGACAAACATGAATGCTTCGTTTCAAGAATATATTTATTAATCCTATGAAATATCAAGTCAACTATAAATTTTTGAATTCCTAAATGTATGTTTTGTATTGTATTAAAAATAAAATACAAAATATAAACATATTCAAACACCAAAAATGTTATAGTTTAGACAAGATTTGATTGGATGAATAAATACATTCTTGAAAGCATCTATATTTGCATTAAAAAAATAAAGAGGTTTAAATTACTGAGTATTTTTCATGGCAAAATTAAAGAATAATTCTTTTTCATACTACAGAATAATTAATTATTAAATAACAGAATCATTCATTGTAATTTAAAAACCAGTAAAATCATTTTATAATAATTGAACACGAAGTTGTAAGATAAACATTTATTTTTTTAATTAATATTAATGCTTCTAGATAAAAATATATCAGTCAAAACTGCGCTTAATTGAAATGTTGACTTCACGATTCTATCTTTTTGAAGGTGTCACAAGCAATGTGAGTTCCACACATTAAAATAATATTCGACTGTACTGTACTATCATGTTATATGTTAATTGTTAACAATACAACATTCAATAAAATTTAAGAACTTCGTATGATATACTATGCTTATCCAGAAACTAAGTGTACTGAGGCTCTCACGACCGGATGGATTTTATTTTCGACATGTTGGCTACACTTCCGTGTAGCCTGACCCTTCCCCTCCGCAACGAGACCGGTTCGAGGTCAGTACGTTGAGAAGTGTCGACGCGACAACACGTTTCGTGAAAAATGTCAATCCAATCTCCCGCCAAGTGCGAAATACGCGGCGTCATCCGTTATCTCGTTTGGAAGGGAAAACCTCCGGTTGAGGTTTATAATGAGGTGAAAACTGCATATGGTGATAAAGCTATGAATCGTACGAGTGTGTACAAGTGGTGTCGCGAGTTTAAAAACGGTCGTACGTCTGTGCATGATGATCAGAGGAGCGGAAGACCTTCAATTGTGACTGACGAAATTGTGGAAAAAATCGAAAATGCTCTCCGTGATGATCGCAGATTGACTGTGGATGAACTTTCTGCGATGTTTCCGCAAATCTCCAGATCTCGACTACACGAAACCATCACAGAAACCCTCGGATATCGGAAACTGTCCGCAAGGTGGGTCCCAAAACAGCTGACAGACCAACACAAGTTGAATCGAGTGGAGGCCGGGCAAGAGTTTTTGAGGCGCTGCAAACTCCATGGAGATGAATTTCTCCGCTCCATCGTTACTGAAGATGAAACTTGGGTTGCACACTACACGCCAGAAACCAAAAGGCAGTCTCAACAGTGACGTCACACCTCTTCACCCTCCGCCAAAAAGTTCAAAACCACAATTTCAGCCAAGAAAATCATGGCATCCGTGTTTTGGGACTGTCAAGGCATAATTTTAATTGAATATATGCCTCAAGGGGAGACCATCAACTCTGCAAGATACTGTGAGACCCTAAAAAAATTGCGGAGGGCGATTCAGAATAAGAGGAGAGGCATGCTGACAAAGGGAGTCTGCCTGCTGCACGACAATGCCAGACCACACACGGCCAACACCACGAAGGAACTGCTCGCCTCCTTTAAATGGGATGTCCTGAACCATCCCGCGCATTCCCCTGACCTAGCACCTTCAGATTACTATCTCTTTACCTCCCTGAAGCTGCACATGGGTGGAAAAAGGTTTTCAACTTGAACATTGAGAGGAATGGCGACTATGTCGAAAAATAGCTTACATATGTACTACGGTAACCACGTAATTTTTTTGTTTAACCCTGAGGCCACGACCAACTACACGTTGTAGTTCAGAATATTCGTCATGTTTATCTCCACGTATTTCGTTAATTTGACGGTAAAAAACCAAAAGAAAAATTATCATACTATAGAGTCAAGTGTTTACTACAATTCTCTTTAAAAATATTCTCCTTTTTACTTACAGAAATATTTTTAATTAATTTTCCGTGACAAACATCCAATCATTAGTAATATTGCATTTCGGGAATTCGCACACAGCTTAGTCATCCTTTCCATGTCCGTTGCCGCTTGTCTGTACACGATATCCGGGCTTGTGTGTACATAATATCCGCGCGTGTATTTGTTTATTTTAGGGTGCCCATTATTTTATACTCGACTCGGAGTATTCATTAGATGAAATACTTCGTTGTTTCATTTATTTTGTAAACATTTCCTTTAGTGTAGTGATCCCTTTCGATTTAGTATTTTATTTATGTTTATTATTTGAATGACACTAATTATTTAGTTGTTACGCATCATTTTGTGTTTTTTGGAACAAATACTGTTTTTTTAAGGCTTAAAAATGAATGACGAAGAAATCGAAAATTTTGCGCTGGATTGCGATTCAGATTTATCAATGAGTGATGAAGAAGATTATATTCCCCAAAATTTGGTGAACTTAGAGCATACGGGTATAACGCCGGTAAACAGTGAGAGTGAAATGAACAATTCTGAAATATTAGAAGAACATCCCCCCAGTGAAATAAATTTTACAAATTTCTCACCCCAGTGGGAAAGTGGCATTAACTTCCAACCTGATGTACACAATTTTAATGAACAATCTGGTTTAAGAGATTGTGAATTCATCAATGAAGAGAGTTGTGAATTAGATTATTTTGAGTTATTTTTATGTCGAGACATTGTGAGTAATATAGCAACTGAAACTAACCGATATAGTGATACTGTAAAATTGAAAACAATATTAGCTCCGAATTCCAGATTACACAAATGGAAAAATGTTTAAGTTGAAGAAATGTACGTGTTCATTGCCTTGACCATGCTTACGGCAACAAACAAAAAGGGTCAAATCCATAAATATTGGTCATTAGACAAGTTCATTTCGACACCAATATTTGGAGAAATAATGCCAAGGGATAGGTATTTATCAATCCTAAGTATGCTTCATTTCTCGGATAATGAAAAACAACAACCAGGTGACACGACATACAAAGTAAGAGATTTTGTTGACTCGGTGTGTAGCCAGTTTAAAAAACATTTTTATCCAAACGAGAATATTTGCATTGACGAGTCGTTAGTATTATTCAAATGCAGGTTGTGCATAAAACAATATCTTCCAGCGAAAAGACATAGATTTGGTATAAATTTTTTTGTGTTATGTGATTGTAAAACGGGACTTGTTTTAAAATTCGTAATTTATTTTGGCGCTAAAACGGAAATACTAATACCAAATATGGAAGAAACTATTTGTCGAAGCAATTGGGGATTTCTGGAAAAGTGGTTGTTTCATTATTAGGTGATTACTTAGGAAAAGGCCATACAGTGTATATAGATAACTGGTATACTAGCCCTTTTTTATTTAATTATTTACATACCAAGCAGACCAATGCCTGCGGTACTGTAAAAAAAAACCGTAAATTCATGCCATCGTTTGGATTAGTCAAAAAAGGAGATGTAGACACAAAACAAGCTGGATGCCAACTTGCCATGAAAGGCATGACAAGAGAGGCGTGCATCTGTTGACTACTTCACACGACGCATCAATGATGGAAACGGGAAAAGCTAATTGGAAAAATAAAGCTCCCGTGTTGAAACCCGTAAAAGTGGTATAAAAAAGTTGCTTTTCGAACAATCGATGTCGTTTTGATCAATGCCCATGCCATGTACAAATTAAAATTTTAAAAAAATATTAGTTTAACAGATTTTCATTTACAAGTAATAAAACAATTAGTTCATAAGTATCATATTCCTGGGTCAATAATAAAAGTTAATCGAGTTGGCGAGTACCCACTGAGGTTGGTCGAAAAACATTTTGTTGCGGACATACCAAAAACAGATAATTCAAAAAGAAAATCGGTTTACAGGGAGTGTCATGTTTGTAGACACGCAAAAAGTGGCCCTAAACGTCGTGTCCAAACACGTTACTGGTGTGTCGAGTGTGGTATTGGTTTATGCCTAACCAATTGTTTTAAAATACATCACACCGTGAAATTTTATTAATCAAAAGTGTCCGAAGCTCCGAACAATATTGTGGTCACCCTATTAAATGCCGCAACGGAGCCCGTGTAAGTATGTGTGAATGGCGGAATATTATCTTAGAGACCTTTTAAAAAAATCCTTATAATTATTGTGTAAACAAAACTCCCAATAAAACTGAACATGTTTATTCCTAAATGTACATTCTTGACACAGTAAAATGATTTTTTACGATGCGACAATAAATAAAGTCTCTGTGAGTGGTTCTTTTATGGAGAGGAGCATTTTGAAGGTAATTTATAATTTAAACTTCATCTAACATATAAATAAAATAAAAAACGGATCATTTTAACTATGCACAAACAATTCAATAATGTTTAACAATACGACACGATTTTTTTAATAATTTTAATTCTATTTGGTAAAGCACAAAGCAGTGAAATGCACAACAACAAAATGCAGACAGTGATTTTGAGATTCTCGCCGTTCCAGATAGCAATTAATACGAAACCTTCCCGTCGCCTAGGGGTTAAATAAAAAAAATTCTAACCTACAAAAATTCAGTACACTTACTTTCTGGATATGCCTCGTAGTTAAAAATAAAATTAAAAATAAATGTAAGCATCGCCTTACGCACTTTCAACTTCATATATTAGTATTTTTAATACAAATTACTAGTGTTTTAGTTCTTGCAAATCGTATACTATTTTATTTAAAGTAAGATTGGTTATATTTAGCTGGTGTTTGCCATCAGCCGACACAGTGGCACATTGCTGGCACTACCATAATAAGACTCGGGCTAATTACACATCATTCGTTATATATACTCACAATTTGTTGAGTTTTTAAAATAACCTGTCTTTTTTTTTAGGATTCCCAGCACTATAACTTACAACAGTTCTCTTTTTAAGTCCAGATTTATTAAATTTAAATACTAATAAAATTTTAAAAAAAATCTTTTAAGATATAATAGCGAGAATTTCACATTTTTTTATATTGTAGGACAAGGCAGGCTGGATGGTGCTTTCTGTGACTTCACAGAGCAAGAAAAGCAAGATTATCTGGAGAGTATTCACAAGGCAGGCGTCGTCAACATTGAGATGGAATCCTTGGCTTTCGCAGCCCTCACGCACCATGCTGGCATCAAGGCATCTGTAATCTGCGTCACACTGCTTGATCGCCTCAAGGGGGATCAGGTTAGTACATTTTTCCTTACTTTTTATGCATACATATTAGTTGTTTATTTCCAAATGTTGATAACTCCAACAAAATTACATCAGGAACACACGGATCTTTCTATCCAGATCATTCCACTGCTTGTTACTTCACTTGCTTTAAAGCCATGACTGAATCAGTTTCAATGGAATTTAGGGCTGCTATTATTTGTGGAGGATGAACTCAAGGGCTTCAAGGCCTTGGGGAAACTATAATGATGGTTCATTCTTTGTCTTATTTGCGGATGGATATCTGCCTCTCATAGACTACCAAACAACTACCTGAAAAAGAAAGAAGTTTTATTCTCCTTATCTGCAAACACACAGAGGGTGTTATGTATTAAGTGTTTAAATACTAATGTTAAATTGTCCTCAAAAGTATTCTCATATAACTCCATCTACATTCAAAGATATTTTAGTACAAAATTATAAATTTATTTCATAACTATAACGAAACAATATTTGTCAAACTCATGTCAAGTTGTTTTTAAAAATACCATGAAAGATTTTGAATGAAACTTTAATAGGACATTTAATTCACTCTTAAACGTTTTTCTCGAATAAATTTTAAATTCAGTTATTGATATTTAGACTTAAATGACTCATAAAAATATAAACCAACTTACCACATTCCTTTTGGGGAAGACAGATCGTCACAAATTTCTATCCATGCACCCAGTTTTCACCTTCTTAACATTTATGCATTTCAAATGTAAAGAAACATACTCTTCTATTTCTCATACTTTACAAATTTCTGTCATTTAAAATTCTCTAACTACCTGTTTCCATTTTTTCTATGGTCTACAAGACTCTCCAATTATTTCAGACAAGCCTATTAATTTTGCCAGGTTTTCGCAACTCATTATCTTAATGTTCCAAAACCATGCAAGACTATCTTTTTAATTTTACTTATAAGATTCATCGTTAATAAATAGTTATCTTTTATCTGATTATTTCTAAGTCTAATATAAATTAGATACTTTCAAAATCTAAATATCTTGTTAATGTGTCTGCTTCTTTATCTTAGTTAAGGACTCAACTCATGACCGATCCGCTTCGGGGAAAGCATTGACAATACAATATATTGGCAATATAGTACAATATTATCTCAGAATTTGACTAGTTTTTTTAACATTACACTTTAAGGAAAAGAAAGGCTTGGGGATATGCAATAAATATAACATTTTCTTTCTCCTCTAACCTTCAAGAATATACAACACAATTTGCCAACAAATCCTTTCTAGAGACAAATTAAAGCAATATATCATCATAATGGGTCCAGTAAATGAGTGATCACCTTTATTGTTGTTGACTTAAAGAGTCTTTATCAGAATTCCTTGCTGTGTACAATATTCTGCAGCACTCCCACAACTGCTTGGATATCTTATCTTTCTTCTTATAAAGTTTCTGATAGCAAGAATGTATATACTAAAGATTTTGAGCATGTGTTAAGAATGACTGTTGTTTTCATCAAATATAATGTCTTGACTTCTCTTTATCACATATATTGAGAGTGAGAATGTCTTTTTCACATGTCAGAAAATTAAAATCTTTCAAGGAAAATATAAATTCAATGAAATTAAAATCAAGTTTAAAATAAAAAAAAACTTATTGACTAATGCTTATTTATAGGTATGCGCACCCAAAGAAGTATTGCACGAATGGCAGGAACGCCCAACAAAATTGGTCTCCCGTTACATCAAGAAGTACCTACAGATGAAGGGGCGTCTTTCTTTAGATGGCCATGGCTCAATGTGTGTCAAGAGTCCCAGACGGTTCAAGCTCGTGCAACAAGAGTCCGAGAACTACGATTAAACCGATCATGAAGAAGGCTGTGCTTATTGTTTTAAATTATTTAATTTAAGTTTTTCTATAGTTATTTATAATTTGTTATAAATGAATATGCTACAGAATTCTTGTTTCCTTTATAATTATTATTTTTACATTAATGGAAATTGTTATGTTTGTATTTGCATGTAGTGGAAGAGATATTGTTTGGCAATATTGTATGATTGTTATTTTGTAGCATATTCCGGTTAATGTTAATCATTGTTTATTTTTATAAAATAAATATTTAACACAAACAAAGTGTTCGCTTATTGCGTATTGCTTTTGTTAAGAAAATACTATCTTGATTCTAAAGATCAAATAAAATGACACGCCATTATCAATGTATTTATTTGAAGCAAAGCTTAAAGTAGAAAAAAATCCCACGGTATGTATTTTTTTCTATAGAAATTGGTATTAAAGAAATTCTAAAGCAAATTAAATACATATATCTGTCAATAGTAAAATGTAAAACATTTTATCAATTATCAGATTAGAAAACTTTACAAAACATGGAATTAATAAAATATTTGTGTTCATTAATAGCACATTATTAAGGGTGACAAATTATTGAGGAAAGGTTTTGAAGCTAAGAAGGAAATGTTGTTTTACATAACTGTCAACTATTAAGCACTAATTCATTTTACAAGATACCTTATCAAATGTCTATCTTATAAGGTTCAAGAAACTATGTTTGTAAGTGAAATATCTTATAAAAAAATCTAATATAATTTATGAAGATCAGTAAAAAATGTATAAAAAATGGTCATTCAATTATACGAATTGAGCTAATTAAAATATCAATTATTTAGCAAGACTGGTTCATTCCAAAGAAATATTTTTTACAAAAATATATTTGAAGAATTATTTGGAATTGGTTAAAATTAACTGGAAAATAATTTACAAAAATATATTTGAGGTCTATTAAAATAAATATAGATACTGTGTAAAGAAAAATTAAATCTAGGGAAACATTCTCTTAGATTCAAATGAATATTACAAAGCATTCTTGTATTCTAATTATTTTACTATCCTGTAAATTATTACTACAAGAAATTAGTTCTTCTTTTTATATGAAGGAGTACATATATTCCAATGTCAAGTAATGAAGAAATAAGTTTATTCAGATTTTCCACAAGCCAAGAAGTTCTATGGATTAATCAGAATGAGTCCCTTAATACTAAAAAAAACTTACATATACAAAAACATTAAATACAAATTTAATTTAAAATGGTTACTTCAAGACATGAAGTTTTTATTTAATTTAAAATGTTCCATTTTTATTATTTTCACAAATTTAATGTTACATTTTTACTATTTTCACAAAATTATATATTTTAAGAAGATTCGTATCTAGGGAGAGATAGATCCTAGCGTACTCAATTTGGGTAATGTTGAAATATATACCATATAATAGAAAAATATTAGAGAAAGGATAATTGAAAGAAATAAATATAAATGTTAAAATTCTTAAAAGGAACTTGAAATTTGTTGATTGTAGATGTGAAAATATATAATATATGCATATGCTTGTCAACAGAATATTGGATTTCAGTAGAAAATTGGCAGTCGGAGATTAAATTTGTAAAATATAAGATACTAATCTAAGTAAAATATTTCAATAAATCTTAATCAATGACTTATACAACATTTTTTAAAAATGGTTTTAAAAACAAATAAATTTTTAAATAAAACACTACTGAGCTATCTTTTACAGGCTATGAGCATTGCAGTTTAATTTATCTTTATTTTAAATGCTTAGATTATTTCCTTGTCGTTTATGCATATTTGAAGATTGTATTTTGTTAAAAGCCTTGTTAAATATCCAGAAAATAATATGTAAAGAAAATCTATAGATATGGTCAATTTAAAAAAACAAAGAACCTTTTACAATTGCAGATGTTGAACATTCTTTATCTCTTTGAAAATTTAAAATATACTCATATGGGAAAAGTTTAAAAATTTTTCCATATTAAACATGGGTGTATAAACTGTTACCGAATTTTATCAATAATTAACTGTATCCTGAACTCATTTTCTCACCTTCTGGATCTTTCCCATGGCTTTCAAACATATGGAAACGGCTTCTCGTGTCACATTTAATTGATCCGCGAGTTGTTGTTGTGTTTGAGCGTCATCCTCATCCAACAATGCTTGCAATTCGGCATCTTCAAACTTTCTCGGTGGTCTTCTACGTTCTTCGTTTCTCGAGTCAAAATCGCCACTTTTGATTTTTTAAACCACTCAAAGTACTGTGATTTACCAAGAGCATGCTCACCGTAAGCTTCGACAAGCATTCGATGCGATTCTGTAGCAGTTTTCTTCAAATGGTAATAGAAAATCATGCTGTCCGCAAATCGTAGTTTTCAGGCACAAAAACAGACATGTTCAACGCTATGAAAACATATATAGTTGTATTAAACTTGTATTGTTGTGAGTTAAAAGTCTTTGACAAATGTAAACACAAGAAAAAGGCACCAATGACGCGGTTTGACAGTCACTACATTGACAACTAGAGCCATCTATGAGCAAATTCCGGTTTCATATTTACCGACCTGATATATGAAAAAAAATTAACTAGACTTAAACTCCTTGCAAAGTATTAAATTTGCATTTAACAGAATTTGATCAAAGACCGTAGCATAGAGGTATCACAGAAAAAATTAAACAAACATTTAAGCCATATCTATATATGTTTCCTTTTAAACTACTTTATTTGTGTATTTTTTCTATACTTGAAATATTTTTTAGGTAGGCACTATAAGATTTCTACCCTTTCATATATGATTTGAACACATTTAAAGTATAAAAAAATAAATCTGTTGATAATTTTGATTATATTTTAACTCATATAATATATTTGATAAATTTGATTATATTTTAACTCAGTAACATTTTTATATAACTCATCTTAGGGATGTATACTTTTTTTTTTCACTAAAATCGGATCACACAGATACATTTTTGGTAATTGAGTTGATTAAGGATAAACTTGGCATTAGCCATTAATGAGTGAACTATTAAGAATCAGCGGAAATTTTTGCTTCCTAAACCAGTAATGATTAAGAAACTATTTAATAGTTTTCCTTGAATAAAGCTTTATGCAACATACTTGTAGATAAAGTTAATTTATTAAAAAAATACTTTTATCTATCGACGTGATAAAAGGGATCACACTTTTTGGGTAATTTATTGTAAACTTTTATATATTGCACCAAATTTTATTATCTTTAAAAATTCCACAATGGAAACATAAAGTTAAATCAATTATAAAATATAATCGATGATAATTCGACTTTTTAAATAAGAGTAAATAATGTCATGAAATTGAATTTTCACTAATGCAATGTTGTATGTAAAATGATAATTTATATAATTTATTAAATTCATTGTTGTTTAAATTACGACAACAATATTATTGTTAAATGTTAGATAAGCTTGCCTTAGAAAATATATATGTCAAAATTGTTCAATATCGTTTGATTCACTAATGCTCACACAACGATTTGGTGTAAATATTGAAAGCGAGATGTATTTTGAAATTATTATTAGGTAAGCAAAACCAAATTTGCTTATGTATGTGCGGTGTTTTAATGTTGATTGCACTGCCTTTATAATGTGTTGGATAGTCGAATAAATTATTTAAACATATAAATCTATAGAATCATGTTGTTTTATTTATTGAAGTTCCTTTAACTGTTATTAAAATAAATTTAAACTTAATCTATACAAATTCAATTCTTAATACGTCTCAATCTATATTATCAATCATGTTAATTTTAGCTAATATTTTTTTCTTATCTCTTAGAGAAAGTTAATAAACCTTTTTTTTATGATATATCTCACTATATGGTATGTAGTTGTTTCTACAAACAAGACATATAAACTGTGTCCCATAATACAATTTATTCTACTCTAGAAGTTTGTAAAATTCAATTCTCAGTAGATATTTTCTATAAAGTGTTGCAGTGGATTTATGGATATTAAAATAAAATTCAAGCCAAATATTATCTATTTGTGATTAAAATTTAGTAGTTTATATAATTATTTATAACAGTTAAATCTTAAAAACCTTATAATGCTGGTAAAATGAATTCACTTTATTGGGATATATGTAAATCTAAATTTAATCTTTCAATACATGCTGAGGTCTAAATTACTTCAAAGCATATTTATACCTCAATTTTTTACTATGACTAAACACTACGAACAATGATTATTTTTCTTTAAAAATAAGATTCAAATTGTTCCATGTATTCAGAATAGCTTGTACTTGATTTGACACATTGACAGAAGCTAAGGAGGTGATAGACAGAATAAAAACAAGGAAAACTGTTTATTTGTAACATATATATCAATTCTCATCCACTTTCAAGGATGGAAAATATAAACCATGCTTAGTAATGAAATATTCTATCATAAACCACTGGTTATATAATATATATTGATTAATTGATCCACTTATATCAGGGGCTTGATTTCAATACTTTCAATGTGATTATTTGATATTCACAAACAATGTTTATTTGCATTAAATCTGTCACCATGTTTAATATGTAGCATCAAATTCTAGTGAACTGTATTTTCAACTTACTCTAAAATATTTATTTTGACTGGTTTAATAAATACTGTATGTCAAAAATTTTTATGATCCTTCGAGGTAAAAAGATGAAATCTTAACAAGTTTAATAAGACGAATACTTAAACCATTAAATATAGCTGTTAATCAAGCTACGATTTTTTATTTAAACACAAATATCTTGTCTTAAATTTACAATTTTATAATTTTGAAAAAATGTATCTGAATCACTTTATGGTAAGGTTTTACTTCACTATAATTAATCAAGTTCATATCAAGTAACTTCTTTTAATTACAATAAAGAGTTTTGTGATTTTAAATCACTCACAATATGTATTGATAAGTTAATTATGTTAACAAATTTTTTAAGTGTCAAACACAAAATGTATTTATACGTGTTAACTTTTGTAATATTTATTTTGAATGAATATGTTGACTTGTGATTTCATAAGCAGTTTTAACTAATATTTAAGATATACCCGTTACTTATTTAAAAGCATGTATGTTCACAAAAATTGTTTAATAATAATAAATTATAATATTAAAAAATAAACAGACTTTTATTTCATTTATTTAAATTACAAATTCATTGAACCCTTTTTACAACTTAACACACGTGTTCTTTTCACATCTGGTAGTCTTCAGCAGTTTTTTAACACATGATGCAGAAAAGGCGCAGAAAAAGACCTTGTATCAAATTTAGACAAAGAATAACCCAGGGAAAGGCATCTACAAAAAAAAATGAAGAAAAAACAAGAACATTTACTTGACATGTAAGTTTTCAGCCATGACATTGTTTCTGAAAGTTGATACATAGAATAGAGAATTATTTCTTGCACTGTTATTATTATCGAGAGCATAAAAATAAATTGCCTCTAACAAAGCAGAACAGTTAAAATATTGTTGTAGTACTTTTATTAAGAACAAAGTGATAGACTGTAGCATTCTTCTTTTTAGGTTTCTATGCCACCTTAGTCTATATTAGGCATAGCTAAACTTTTTAGGTTTCTATGCCACCTTAGTCTATATTAGGCATAACAAAACTAAGACCCACTACCCAAATCCGGCTGAAGAACTACATTTCGTAGCCCATATAGGCAAAAGAAAATATATCTTATTTTTTATACAAATCTAAACATAGAATTATATAATAATTTAAAAGAATTAAACATGAAAATGATTGTGATATTTGGTTCAACGTATATGTATATGCAGACAAACTTTCTCAATAATTAATATCCATAAAAACCCAACCAGATTAAGATTAAATTATACCCATTTGGATGCAATATTAAGGATGTCACCAACAAGCATGCAGCCTGATATGGAAAATTGATTAATGACACCAAACACATTAATTTTTCTCGCTCATTATTTTTTAAGTAATTGTAAATAATTTATAGAATTAGAATTATAATAATTTAATTTAACTGTAGTATTTTTAATTTGGTCTTTTGGCTTGCGATGGCTGTCTAGATTTCAATGTGGTGTGATTATTTTGGATAATTACCCTCTGTTCTGTACCGCAAATATCTCAGAAACTTTTTTCATGATTTTAAAATAATACATACAATGTAAGAGTTGTTAAATGTGTTCAAATATCTCAAAACGGGTGAAATATAGAATTAATATTTTTCAAACGTACCTGCATTCAATTACTGTAACGTAGAAAGCAATTAAATAACAACTACTATTTTGTTATCCACCAAGATTCTCGATGACTATGTATAATGTTTGACTAATATATGTGTAATGCTCCTTGTGAAAATATTTGGTTATTTGATAATCAGCTGTTCACAACTTGGTATTTTCAGTATACTTTATTTTTATTTCTTAACAACATTGATATATTATACTTATTTATTAATTATTCAACACTCTCATGCATCTGGTGGATTAATTGCTTTATAACAATTTATTGTGATCAACTAGCTTTTTTCCTGATTATTAACAGTTTCCATGACCATTTCTTTAACTTAATGAATGGAAATAAGATTTAGGAAAACGTAGCAGACATTAAAATAAAATATTAATCTGAAGGAAAATATGGATTAGGATGGAATTGTATGGATTTAAGGACGAGAATAGTTAAGACAAATAATACTTCTTTATGAATGAAGCACACATCGTATTTAATTTATATGGAAATAATATTTATTAATATGAATGAAACGAAATACACTCATAAAGCCTTATAATCTTTAAGTAATAATTTCACAGATGTCTCTGTTCAATTAAAAAATATTTTTCTTGAAGTTGTTTAGACATTGTTCATAATATGTATTTATTAAATTTAACGCTACAAAAACCTTTCATAATTTTTTATAAGCTTTGATATTTCATTAAAATCTATTATTTTTATTCAACTTTTTTCTAAGTGAATAATCTGCATCTCATAAAAATATATTCAAGTATGACTATGAAAGTTTTACTAATTTATATTAAAACCTAATAACTTTTTTTATACTGACTTAATAGAAAAAAGGATACTTGAACTATTTGTTCATAGAACGTTTTGCTCCAATGTTCCAAATCATAATATTTTATGATAGGAAACAACAAATTGCTTACAAATTCATTCATTCAGAAGCTTGACTTCTGCCTGGAAAAAAAGGGTCTCAGTCCAGTTAAAGAGATCGTCTCGTAACAATACTTGCTCATGATAAACTGTTGACTCTTTGCATGCAGGGTAATATTACCAAAATATGCAATGACAAACTTTGTCTACTCCAGTGGCTCTAAAACTGAAGGTTCGATTAATGGGGCCAAAGACAATGTTGTTTCCTAGCCAAGCTCTTCCATATGTCTGAATTACCAATACCGACATCTTAAACGGTAAATATGAATGAATAAATTAATATTACTAAATGAAATTTTTAGCAAAATTTCTTAATCTTTTATTTCATTGGGTATATAATTTTGCAAATAACATTAAATTTACCTATTATTATTGTACTTAATGATTTTTTTAAATTTAATCATATGCTTCCCACCAGATTGTACTGTATACAATGTAAGTACAATATATTACAATACATGATTCTTTTTGAAAGACATGATGACAATTGAAACCTTAAGTTTCAACTTCATTAGTTTGCCTACAAAAAATGTAAGATATTGTTTTAAGGTCAATATCAACTGTGGATGAATTTTGATTTTGTACAATTTTTTATATGTGACTTGCTTTTTTATGAATAACTGTCCCTTTAAAAATAATATCTTTTTTTAATTTTGATGAGATAAGGATCTTCTTAGGCACGAGAAGTAAACTTACCATGTACTTATGATGAGATAAGGATTCTCTCAGGTACGAGGTAAATTTACCATGTAACATACTTATGATGAGATAAG
The DNA here is from genome assembly GCA_949825065.1 of Odontocerum albicorne. Taxonomy (NCBI): domain Eukaryota; kingdom Metazoa; phylum Arthropoda; class Insecta; order Trichoptera; family Odontoceridae; genus Odontocerum; species Odontocerum albicorne. Next base: position 34,968,012 of record OX463844.1, read on the forward strand.
GATCCTCTCAGGCACGAAGTAAACTTACCATGTACTTATGATGACATAAGGATCCTCTCAGGCACGAACTAAACTTACCATGTACTTATAATATCCAAAATTACACTTTTTGTCATCTTTCTTTATAATTATACATTTGGGTACTTATTTTATAATAATTTAAGTCACCTTCCTTCCATAAATAATGAACAAATAAATACTCCTGATGCTCCAACAATGATTCTCTCGTTTATTTTCATCTCGTTTCTTTATCATGCTGAATAAAACACTGAAATATTGCTTTTCAAATGTATTTGACAGGATTCAATTTGGAAATGAAATATAAAATACATAATTTACTACATTAAATACATACAAAATTGTTATAATTATGAACCAGTGCTGAACATTCATGGTATTTTTCATCAAATGTTTTTATTGATATTTATATTAAAAATATTACACAAATGTAATGTGCAATTTACATCTGTTTAATACGGTGGAGTTTATTTTCATTAAAAAATATAATCATTAAAAATATGGAATAAAACATAATCTTAATCCTAATAGTGCTACTTAACACTTTTCTCTATACCGAGAATACAAGGTTATATAAAATAACTGAATATGTATTTCAATTTTGAACTATTTTATTTATTGATTCAAATATACATTAAAACATAATGAATGTTTTATTTATTTATTATTTTATTTAACACTTTTATTGCAAATACAATCTGGCGAGCTTATTGCCAGGCGGCAATCTCTTCTAACCAACCAAACCAACCAATTTTAATATTGTAGGTGTAATATTATTTTAGCAAACATATTTTTGATTGGAAAAAATCCAAAAATACAGAAAAAGTATCAATCAAACTTCGATGAAAGTTAAAAAAAAATTAATTGGGAAACATTTTTTTATATAAAGGAATAATTTGAAAATCCTCTTAAATCTCTTTCAACCCTTCATATCCGAGGAAAAGGTCTTATAGAGAACTCAGTCCCGAATAGGAAGGGTTGATTTTGCAGTTAGTATTTCATAAATTATTAAAAATCTTATTAGAAAATTAACGATACGTTTATTTTACCTACTTAAAAATCCTTCCTCTAAAGTCAACAATATATTTTATATGTATTTTATAAAACACTGTACTTATGAGGAGGAAAAAAAAACAAAATGAATTAAGTTGAAGCATATATATTCCAAAAGAGAGACCATTTAGGTTATTATTTAAAACTTAAATAGCTCCGTTGACTTAAAATGCCCTTAATTTTTTTTTTAAACAAAATTTGCTTTTTCGACATATTATCCAAAACTTTTTTAGAATAAATTAAAAAATTTCCTTACATATTAATTTCTGTTCATAAATTATCTTATTTCCTGTTCATAAATTATAGTAGGTAGGAACAATATTAAGAAGAGATAGGTTCATTTAAAATATAAATAAGGGTTTCCGTGAAAAAACAGATAAGTGTCAATTCAATTGGATACTTATTTAAATTTGTTCAGTTTTAAAAATAAATTTCTTATTTTTTTAAGCGTAAGGGTACTAACACTATCGACCATTTTACCACCTTCCCTTAATTTCATTAAAATCTTCATAGTGATGCTGTAAACTGCTTCGTATGAGAATTATTCCTTTTTCTGGAAAAAGTGATCTTTAAGACGTAATTTAATATTAGTTATTTAACATTTTGAAAAAAATTAAGTCATACTTCTAATTTATTACATTTTCAAAAATGTGTCATAAAAAGCTTAAAACACTGTAAGATCGAATGTTTTTTTTCACAAGAAGAGAGGAATTTGTAATGTTACAGTGTTTTAAATGAAAAAGATTTTTTTATAATATTGTATTTAAAAACGTACCTAATAGAAATTCCGGAAATAAAATACCCAAAATGATTTTTTCCTACAAATATGATACTTTCATTTTATAGATTGCAGCATTCAAATTTATAATTTCAATAAAGCATCTTGTTTTTAAGTCTATTATCACAAAAGCTTGAAATTTTACATGCAATTAAAATATTTTACATTCAAGCACGAAATCTTTCAATTCAATCTTCTATCTTAATAAATATATCATATTTGAAATATTAAATGGCATTTGAAGAATAATCTAACATCGTGATATTAAAAGTTATATAATCACATTAATTAATTTTTTTCCAATTTAAAGTGTTGAAAATAAAATCAGTACATATGAAATAATTAAAACAATTTAAATTATGCTTTGTGTTCTAAAAATGCCACATGTACTCGCCACATGTGTGTGTTGAAAATATAATCAGTACCTACATACAAAATAATTAAAACAATTTAAATTGTGCTTTGTGTTCTAAAAATGCCACATGTACTCGTCATATGTAAGTGTAGAAAATGTAATGAGTACATATGAAATAATTAAAATAATTTAAATTGTGCTGTGTATTCTAAAAATGCCACATGTACTCGTCATATGTACTCGTTAGTGTTGAAAATATAATCAGTACATATGGTATGAAATAATCAAAACCATTTAAATTGTGCTTTGTGTTCTAAAAATGCCATATGTACTTAGACATTCTCATATTGTTTTATATATTGTACGAGTATAAAGCATAAACTGAAATTTTATTTATTGTTCATCAAATTTTATTTGCGACAATTTTATCCAAAATTTTTACTTTTACACAAAAAAATGTATAATTTAAATTGAAGGAGTCGTTATAATATTTGAAATGATGGATAAAAATACAAAACCATTTTCATATGTTTTGTTTGTTCATTGGACATAGTCCACAACACGGAACAAAGCCACTTGGCAAACTGAAACAGAAGCTTTTAGGTAATGTGTAGCAGGATCAGGATAGCAGGCTTATAGTAGAGGGAGACTGGGAGTCTAAAGTTCTCTATGAGTCTTATAGCCATCTGAATTGTTGAAACATAAGATATATCAACTTCGTTAAGAAAATTGTAGCTCACGAGATGTGAATAATGTATTATGTAGTAACTTGTGTTGTATCATACATTTATTATATACAGTAAAACCTAGCGGATTTATTGCCATGTGGCAATCTGTTCCAATTAACCAGAAAGGTGTTAAAAAAAAGTCTAAGTGAAAACCATATTTAAACCCTTTTTAAAAAAAATTGACCACTAACGGGAATCAAAACTGAAATCTCTAGGATGGAAGACAGACAGACGTCTTACCAATAAGATTTCATACAGTGTGTAAGTTTATCACTTTTTTAATATTATACGACCCCATCATATTAGATAGTTTTGAATAAGTATAATTTATTATTTTTCGAATTGATGCTAATTATAATGAAAGGAATTTCATGAGGGCATCGTGGATCAGTCGTGGGTTGGTGGTGCCATCGGCCGTGTACCGAACTCCGCGTAGGCTTCCATCATCATGGCTAACTACTCCGTATTCTCCAACTATGAAACCATCTGATGTCCTCTCTTCAACTCTATACTTTCTGTAGTTCCTTCCTTCTACAACATATCCTACTTTTTGTCCATCGTCTTGAGGCTTTTCTTGAATGCCATGCGTTCTTCCGTTTGTTACAACGCTTACGGATTCATCCACTTCGTAGTTTAATTCCCCAGGTCTTCGCCCATGACCGACAATATTAGTATGATTAGTGTGTTTGTCTAAATGCTCAGACAGGTTTGAGGGGTGATCGATGTTTCCATAATTACTTTCCATATTTTTATACCTGTGGTCTGATGATATAGACGGTTCGGTAGCACTTATTTCACCGGACAAGTGTCCATGTGGATCTGAGACAAAAGATGGTGGATAGACAGTAGCCGGTTGCCCATATACTTTTGAAGGTTCTCCGTAAACCTTAGCGGGCTCACCATAAACTTTCGAAGGTTCACCGTACACTTTCGAAGGTTCACCATAATTTTTCGCTGGTTCACTATAAAATTTTGCTGGTTCAGAATAAATCATTTCTGGCGTTCCATACACTTTTGCAGGTTCACTATATACTTTAGCTGGCTCTGAATAAACTTTAGCAGGTTCACTATATACATGAGGCAAACTTGGAGGTAAATTTATAGGAGCCTCGACAGGTGGAATATTCTTGTCTACATTATCTAAAGTGTGTTTTAAATTGATCCCGATTTCGACATCATTTTTTAAATGTTCAACTACATTATTACCACCGTGATGATTAATGATCGTAACGAAACCAGTTGACGCTTCCGTAGCTGCAGATTCCACTTGAGGTGATGAACCCCAACCATTAGCGGTGGTATGCGTTGAGTCACTAAATTTGTTTATGACTGAGCTATAAGAAAAAGAGCGGGGTCTTTGAACGTCCTTCAGCTGATGCCGATAAATGATCGCTCTTTGATATGGGTGTAATACTTCTTGCTTCCTTTCTCTTTCTTTTTGTTGTTGAATATAATCTGGATTGGCTCCGATAATTGCACCGGGAAGTGTCGAGACCGTGTGCCGGTTAGATGGGACGCCTTTATAATAATCTGGATTTATGGGACGATATTGCGATGGCCGCCATGTTGTAGGACTATCATCATTATACTTGTTGGCTGTTTCGCTAGATTTGATCTTTCTCGCTTCCAATGTTTCTGGAATGTGTGGATTGGCTAATATTTGCGAGTTTGTATTGGGGAGGGGCCTATTATTCCTGCGGGAGACAACCACAGAAGAAGTCACCCGGACACCAATTATCTTCGGTGATTCATCTTGGGTATTTGATAATTCACCAAAAGAATTTGAAGCGAAATCGCTTTTAACGCGATCATTTTCCCTGTAATAGCTTGAACTAGCTGCCTCCAAATCGGTACTTTCAATTAGTTGTTTGTTTTGTTTTACATCTCCTGGGTTGGTAGATTGTAAAAAATCGTCTATTTGACTCCGAGAGTTCCTTGTCACAGAAGTTTGATGCGCCAAAGAAGTGTTTATCAAGGCTTCATTACTTAACTTGTCTGTTTCTTCGATTCTTGGAGCTTCTTTCTTATTAATATCATCTGACAGGCTTCCTATGCTAACTCCGACAAGAGAAGATGTAGGATCTGACTGAGCAGTGTCTTTTTTATTATCCTCACTTATGGGAAAAGCTGGAACTCCTTTCATCGCAATCTGCAGAGTTATCTGAAAATAAAATAAAAAATTGATTACGTATTATTCTACAAATAATATTCTATATTGATATTTTCGTGTGAGATCTAGAGAGTGGCAATGTCTTCACGTTGGTATATTCCCGTGAACTCTTCAAGTATTTGTCTCTTTCAGATTACTTTTCCTGTAATCTCCTAATAATATGTTATTCAGGCCACCCATACATATTTAAGTTTTTTCTTAAATCTTGGCTTAAGCGAATGTTCCATGTTCAAAATATCTTTATTAAAATGCCCCATGTTCAAAGTACCTTAATTAAAATTAACTTATTTTGAACATGGGAAGTTTTTTGTAAATTTCTATTCATAAAATATAACATAACACCGACGAAATGATTACGACCAAAATTTCAAAAGAGGGAAAATCAAATTTATTTTTCTAGAGCTGTAATAATTATTGTAAGTTTTAAACAGGTTTTCCAACAGATAATTTGCCATACTGCCTCAGAGTTTTTTTTTGTAATAAGGTCTGGCTACTTCAAACTTGCTTAAGATGAAGAAAGGAGCATTGGAATGGTTCGAGTACGTATAAAAATTTACAAAAATAATTTATATAAGTAGTATAAAATAAAATATACGATAAGTCTGACTATGAAGAATGAATGAAGTAGATCTGTTCTCTCTGCTTATCCCAATAGAGGCATGGCGTGACGGTACATATAACACTATTGCTGTACAACCTGGCGGGCGTATTGCCACGCGTCAACCTCTTCCAACAAATTAGGATTTTTTAAATAGCCCTAAAATAAATTTAGAAAGTAATCCTTTTTTATAATCTGGGTTCGAACAGGAATCGAACCCTCAACCTCCTGGCTGGAAGTTGTAAATTACGTACTGTATTGTATTGCAATTTCATTGTATACAGTACATCCTGGCGGGCATATTGCCATGTGGCAATCTCTTCCAACCAACCAGAAAGCTGTTAAAATGGCTTTATGTGAAATCCAGAATGGAATGCTTTTAAAAAAATGGGTTCCAGCGGGATTTGAAGCCGCAACCTCCGGGCTGGAAGACATGTGTCTTACCATTTAGGCCACGGAAGTCGTCTTGGTCTTTGATGAAATGAAAATCTTCGGATGACACGATATAGATTAAATGTTATCTTTTTAGATCAGTATTTAGGTATTGAGGCATTTTAAAAACATACGCATGAATAGATTTAACAAAGTAATTTAAATGTAATTAAATTAATTAGTGCGCTACAATTATTGCGACCAAAATTAATATTTATCACGAATAACTTAGATATCTGCGTAATATAGAAAGGCATATCAGCCTGCTGAGAGAAGTCCACCTTGACAGATTATTGATATCAGCCGATACACATACTTTACAGATCAAACAATCATAACGCCGCTAATTATTCAACGTTATGTGAACGGACAAAAACATAACTATGAATTGTCTCGCGAAATTAATCGCAATTTTTTTCAGTCAAACAAATACGGGTTACTGGTTGATAAGGTCATGACAAATACATAAGTAGTGTCTCGAATACTAAGCACTTGACTCGCACTTAAATAACAGTTTGTACAGTGCTTTTTAGTTAGTCATAAAAAAAATTCAAACTAGAAATACAAAATGTATCATACTATTATAATTTTAAAGAATATAATATAAGCGTGTAGCGATAGGAAACAAAATTAATGGAGAACTAATAACGGTGACTCGAACCGAACTGTATCAAAATTTGCAAAGATGCTGGTTCATAATAATATTTTAGTACCAACTTTGATGTATGGGAGTGAAATGTGCAAAAATACTGAAAGGAGTTGAATAAATGCTGTAGAAATGCGTGGACTGAAAATAATACAAGGGGTGACAATGTATATATTTTCATTGTTTTGTGTAAGTACATGGTTTAACATTATACATTTCGCAGGCTTTTTTTGCTCTACTCTCTAGGACTACCCCACCCCACCTTTTTGTACACGCAAGCTACTTTTTTTAAGGGCGACATCGCGATCTACTAGTGAGGAAAAAATGCAAAATTATAATTAGATACAACAATTTTATATTTATTATGAACAAAAAAATATACAGTATTAAATTTACATAGAATATTTTTTAGTGTATACAATTGAAGAAAAAGTAAAGATCTACCTAAAAGCATGCCGCGACCAACTGGTTGGGCGCACCCCTGCTATACACGATATTGTACGATATAATACAGAATGAAATGATTGGGGATGAATATGAACTTATGACTGATGTGTTGAGGAAGATAAGGAAGAGCACCCTGAGATGGTTAGGGCATGTAGAACGAATGAATAAGAAAGACTAGCAAAACAAATATTCAGTGTGGATTTGAATGGAAGGTGTGTTAGAGAAAGATCAAGGTTGGATTAAGTGAATGATATTTTGAAAGAAGGAAGTGTAAAAAAATAAAAACATCGTAGAAGTTGTATGAAAAGATGTATGAATGTAAAAGAGGTGAAATATAACATCATATCATATTTGCTTACCCTGACAGGTAAACGACTTTATAGTACGTTGTTATGTACACGTATATAATACTAATTATTGTTTTCTATAAACGTAGGAAATTAGTTATTGCAACTTAGCAGAATCTTATTTATTTATTTATTAATAAAATAAACGACCCGTTAGTGTCTTTGACGTGTCACAGAAATAATTAAAAAATAAAAGGTACCACAAAAAAATTACAATTTAAGATGCATTTTTTTTTCAAAATATGATGCATTGACATACCAATATTAGTACTGTACAACATGGAAAGCAAAAGTATTAATTCAATCACCAATATAAGAGTCATAAAATTTTACTTGAAACTCAAAAATATAACCTCTCTCAAGGGGATGCTGTAGGACGTTACAAAAAAATACTTACACGTAAGATAAAATGCAATAACCAGTCAAGATTTAAGATTGAAGAAATTTGTGATGATTTTTGTGAAAGAAAGCGTATGGTAAAGAAAATACCAAATGAGCTTTGAGAGCAGTTGTATGGATATAAATGAGACTGTCTACATTGCCCGAGAAGGAAAATACGTTACATTATGTTATGTATTCATTTTATCAACATGAGCAGAAATATGTGTTTTAATGAAAGAACAGTGAAACTAACGTCTGATACATGTATGTATGTATATATTTTTTTCAAATGTTTAGATTCTACTCTACGTAAGATAAACTGACTATATTAGTTGCGTCACTAGGTTCATTACCTGTTGTGATTCAGCTGACTTACACTCGTTAGATTAACATACAAACTGACATGTAACCGCTTGTGAAATTTGACAACTTAAATAAACAAAAAAAAAATTTATTGACAAAATTTCATTCAAAATTCATCTACCTAAGCCGCAACTCAACAAAATATAAAATTTAAAAACTCACCTGTCGTACACATTTTATATTTATACATTTCACAGTTATGAACTAAATCAATTACACAAATCACAAGAATTATGAGACGTTTATGATAATTTCAAACTCTCTTTCAATCTAACTTTCATTCTATAGAACTAAAACAAGTAACAATGTTTGGAATTATCTTCTACAATAAAATTTGTGAATTAAGTTCCGTATATTTTATTGTCGGCGCTAATTGCGAGACGTGTTAATTGTGCCATATATCCTGAAAGGATTTACATCTCTCGCGAAATAATTAATCAGGCCTCAAGGAAACAGCGAGGAATTCTTGTTGGACAAGTCTTCAAAGGAGGAGATATCGAATGATCACCTTTTTGATAAATACGCACCTCGCCATTGCTCGATTCATGTCTAAGATATAATCTATGTGTGAAAAACGTTCAACGAATATTAATTAACTTACAGCAAAATCCTGAAAAATATATTGAAACTTTTTACACAAATTAATTTATTGAAGATAGCCAGAGGCCAATATTTATGGAAATTATTTTGAGATAAATCAAAAGAGAAGATATTTAAAAAAAAGTCTTCTTTATATTCTGTATTAATGGGGTATGGCCGCGCGGTAATGCACTGGACTTCCACACGATAAATGGAAGGCAATAAACCCAGATACATACAAATTGTGTATACACGTTAAATTATCTGTTTTTTCTTCTTTCATAAATGATGTATTTACATAATGTCTTATCGTGCATAAATAAATAAAATAATAATTAAATTTTTATTTGTTCTATAAAAGGGGTTTTTATGGCCACTACTGCTCTGTAACAAGTAGCTATCGAATATGCAAGTTACAAACGCACTCGACAAAATTCCTGAAGCGAGTAACAAAATTAGTGTTTCATGTATCGTAGTTTTTGGAAAAGATAATGTCCTAGATTATTCTAGATCTTGAATCCCATTGTCCTATCCATCGTTTAAAATTGGTCAATCTAGGTATTAAATTGAGAATGAAAAAACATAGTTCACAATCAGCATTGATAACAGTTTGTAACTGTTTAAAACCCTTATTTCCGTCAATATCTAATTTATTTCACATATATAAGATTGTTTAAAATTTTTCAGATATTTTAAAAACTGTTAATGTTTTTTTTAATAGCCAATCCACCCAAACTAGGATGATTTGTGCCACTAAATTAAAGTCACTATGCAATTATGTGAATCAATATAATAACACCAATTTTAAAAAAGGACAATTCTAGATAATTCAAAGTTTCAACTGATCTATAAGTGGATAAGTTACACGAAGAAAGAAGAAACGCAACATTCATTGGACGCGCTAAATATGTGGATTTTAGTAAATAAAATCTGTCTCGCAAAGGACAACCGAAAAATACATGGTCTATAGTTTCATCATCTAGACCACATACGCAGCTGGGATTATCCACAATACCTATTATGTAAAGGTGACTAGTCACCACGCAGTGGCCCGTTCGCAAACGACACATGAGAGATACACTTCCATTTTATATCTAGATCTCTTATTTACATTTATATCTAGATCTCTTATTTACATCAGTTTCATTCCAATCCAACGCCCATCGGTACCAAGTATCATATATAATTTTATTTAAAAAATCAGTTACTGACTGTGAAAAATCAGATACGGGGACAACCGGTAGAACATGCTTCCTTTGCCAAGGAATCGATACATTCATTACCAGTGATACTCGTATCAATATGTGAAGGAAGTTGATCTGTTTAATATACATAATTTATCTTTAATATCATAAAATTATTTGAATATGTATTATTTACCAGTAAAAATGCTTATTTTTAAACACTGTGAATCAATGCTGTTATATAATTGTAACTACGAGTATAACACTTGAGAGGAACGAGTACATCATAATTTTATTCGTATATGTATAAAATAAAACTAAGTTTATTCACAAAAAAAATAAAATTATTTTATACAAAATGTTTATATTCCATGTTATACAAAGTTTATATTCTCATATATGTCTCATGTTGGAGTACTCGTACAGTGTATTTTCACGTATTTTTGTTATCTTGTCAGGAAAGAACATATCGAGCACTCGCATGCTGCATAAGAATACGAGTATGTTAAAGCATTTTATTTCGCCTCAGGACATGCAGACAACCGACTACAACACGTATGTTGACAAGTGTTTCAGTTCTAGATAAAGGGGAATGCGATTTTCCGATATCTTTTACGACTATATTTCTACTGACAATATAAACCGAGGCGCGTCTGATTGTATCCGAGTGTACTTTGCAATGCAATCGTTGATACTCGTATGTTAAAAAGCTATGCTTGTCGACACGGAAGAAAAAATAATTTAAGTCGATATTCAAGTACATACTATTCAACAAATTAACTTTTATAATTCTACACTCAGTACATTTTTTATATATTTTTGTTAGAAGAAAAAACGTTTTACAATTTCCTTAGAGTTTGTGATCCTGTAGGGCAGGGGTAGTCAACCTTTTTGGGGTACGTGCCAAAACCGGTATTGGGTAAAGGTTTACGAGCCGCACGTGCATTTTTTTAAATTACTAGGCATATTAATTTTAAAAAATGCACATGATCAGTTTGTTAATAGGCTTGTTGTTACAATATTTGATATTTCAATATTTTACACATATTCAATCTTACCAGCTCGGTATCGCAGTGGGAAAAACTGTGACCCTATAGGGGATCGATCCCGGGACCCTTAGTTTGTAAGCCAAATGACTTAACCAATAAACAACGAGGAGCGACAAATTCTTACGTTGAATGTTTTTTATTGAGTATAAAAACAATTTACATTGTATGAGTGTCATACTCGTAATACATAAATATCTATTTAAATCAATATTATTATTATGTTGGATACCTATTACACGTAAAAAATAAGTATGTGCATGTGTTGTATTTTTATTTTTTTATCTATATATAATAATTTATCTATGTTATATATAATATTATATTACTATCATGTCATGCGTCACATTAAAATAAGAGTTTTATTATTTTATATAAATCTTCTTCGTGTCGGAAATCTAAAATGTATTGCCATGTTAAACAACGATATCTTATTATTATTTATTTCATACTTTATAAAAAAAACAGCTCACGGGCCGCAGATTGGGCATACGTGCTGTAAAGTTACCCTTTAATCACTTGAAAAAGTGTTTGAAATATATCATTTTTATTTCAAAGATAGAATTTATTATTTTCGTAGTATGCATTTTTAAACATAGCTAGCAAACTTGACTAAAACAATTAAAAGAAAAACCCCGCAGAACATTTAATAATTATCCATCAAAGGGTCGCGGCTGCGTGATATATTCTTTGCCGCTTTTGACCGATTTCCTTTCCTTTCCTCTACTTCTACAATTATTGTTTCGAGATTGGTCATATATGTGATTTTTTACTCGAATTCAAAAGATTTTTTAAAATCTATCATGGATCAATAATGTAACCAAGATGAGTTGGTTGGTTGGAAGAAATTTTTGCACTGCAATACGCCCGCCAGATGTACCATGTATAACCATGTACACAAAATAATGAAAATATTAACTAAAAATTAAAAATCAGTTTATAATTCTTTTAGTAATGCAAAATGTTCATGACATATTTTTCGCCGCAGGCTATTCCACATCTCCGAGCATTAAGAGTATTTTATTTGAAGCATTGATCATTAATTGCGGCTCGCTGACAGAGTTTTCTCTACTGCACACTGGATCAGATCAGGATTTACGATAAACAACCATAGTCCCATGTCGAGGGAAGAGATATGTAAACGCCTCAGTGGCGTCAATGAGCGATGGTTAACTTATATCGCCGCCATCGGCGACGTAAATGTTAATTCGCCTTTATATGCCACGCTGATATTAGGATTAAATGTATCCAAAGGTATAAATAACAGCCTGATAGAATTTATTACGATCGCCATGAGTTTATTTCATCCCTGTTAGTACGTTACTTTTGTATCTTTGATTTTGAGATGTGACGTTTGATTTGTAAGCTTGATTTGACGTTGTGGTTTTAACGACTTAAAACGTTTTTATTGTGGAACATAAGTATACATGTATAAAGGATTCAAATTAATTATAACCCGTTTTAAGACAATTACTGGAACATTGATCTACTGTGAGGGGTATTTTTATACGGAATAACTATGAAGTACAACTTTTACTGGCTTGATATTTTTACAAATCGGGATTGACTTGGGTTTATTATTTTCAACAAACAAACAAAATGTGTTTTATGTGTTAAATCATTTTTACATATACACCATCTCCAGAGGCTAGGTAGTAAGACGCCTGCATCCCACCCCGGGGATTACGCGTTTGATATGCATTGATACACATTTTTTTATTAAAAAGAGTTTCAGACTGGTTTTCACTAAATATCTCTTTAACATGTATTTAATTGGTTGGAAGAGATTATCACATGGTTATATACCCGCCAGATTATACTGTATACAGTGAAATTGTAGCACAACTTTAAAATATATCTTCTTAGATAGTCACTGAAAAACAATTCAATGTTATAATATTGCTTTTTTTCGCAAGTACAATACGTATTTAATTATTGAAAATAATGAAAGAAATATTTAAGCCAGAGCTTTTTAAGAATAAAGACAAAAATATTTTTTAAACATACGCAATTGAAAATATATATATAATACTATATGTGAAATTGACTAAAAAATCCCGTTGCGTTGGATTGAAGCAATAACGAAAAGAATTACATCACACATGGCCGTGGTGTCAAATGTGCGGTTGTGCTATATCAGAACTTGAAGCCGTTCGAGCAATAAGGTCACGTAACGGTCAACATTCATTGCCAGTGTCACCGTAAGAGGAGCCTTTGGTCAGAGGTCAAATTTACTGACATTTATTATAAAAAATAGCATTATACAGTTATTCGAATCATTATTGATGTTTGATACTTTTTTGATAAATTTATTTAAACAACAGTAACAGTATGTTCTTAGATGACTGAAAAGTAGACAGAAATATAGAAGGGCAAGTTGCTATTGGAAACAATGTCAATAGGCACTAAAGCCTTTGTATATATGTATATACTCAAACCAATTAATATCAAGATGTGCCAAAATTATTGTTCGTAACAGCGTATTAGTGCCAACATTGATACAAGCAACGGAGTGTGTCGATGGATGGCAGAATAAGATATGTTATTATTAAGAATGCATGTGAGATAGATACCGATGAGATAAGTAGAATAAAAAGAGTACGCTGAAGTGGGTTGGACACGTTAAACGGATGAATTACAAAAGATTGACAAAAAAATATACAATGCAAACATAAGTGAGAGTCGTTGTAGAAGAATACCGAAAAATTCAATCGCTTACTACACATTTAATTCTCATCTCATTGTAAATATTAATTTAGTTGTAATCTTTGTAGTTTAGTTGTAAAATAGTTTAACTCCATAGTATCTCACTGGATAACAGTAGTCCTGGACCGAGTTAATTTAGTATACTCAAAATATCAACCACGGACGCGCCAACTGAGTGCGTCGATGTCGCCCATGTGAATAGAACTATTAAGATCCTTCATATATAGGAGTTGACGACCATTATTCAAGAAGAAGAAGAAGATAAAAAAAGTGGGTTGGTCCAAGTGAATGAAATTTTGAAAGAGGGATTGGTAGGATAAACAGAAGGAACTGTATGAGAAAATGTATGGATATGGATGAAGCAAATTAATGTATGTCCTTCGTGCCTATTCCAACAGGGAAATGGCGTGATGGTATTAATGTGTGAAATAATTACATCACAGTGTTCGGAGGTAAGACGTCAGGACTTGTACCTGTGCGAGCAATAAGCTCGCGTAACGGTCAACATTCTTTGCCAGTGCCACTGTGAGGGGTTGGCTACCTAAAGTCAAGTTTTCAAATAAAATCGGAGTCGCCATGAATTGTTTTGACGTCTGGTACACTCAATCGAAAAAGTAGCTTCATATTTAGGTGACCGTTTTTTTAAACACTTTCGGGAACGGGTAAAATAGCTGTAATATTTTCCCCTTTATTTAAAAATAACGGTTTTTGCTTTCTAAAAAAATCTTTCCCTAGTATTCAATAAAAAATGAAAAATGGGGAGGTTGGTCACTTGACCCTTCAATATAAATAAGCAGATAAAATGATATGTTTATAACATTATTTTTCAAGCTTTCAAAGCGATAAAATTAATGATGTCTATCGAAATTGATTTAGTTCAAAATCAAATGTTCAATATAGAAAAAAATCATTTCTAACAATTATCTTGCCTAAAATGAGATCTCTAAATTGGTTTTGATTATTTTTTTTTTTAATTTACAGCATTGGTATAGTAAGTATAGATATATGTTTTTTTTAATGCTATTTCTCTTTATTTCCAGCTGAGTTTGGCGCCCTTCACACATCGCGCCTGTGGCCAGTACTCCGTAGCCCCAGCATGTCTCGGTTCTGGACAGAAGTTACAATTAACTAAAAAATTATATTTAACAATAGAGAGTTTAGAATTGTACTGTAATTCAAATCAGCATTGAACTATTTAAAAGGAATTTTTGTTAAAGATAAAATACCGGAAAACAAACATATAAAAGTATCTGTTATTTTTTCGGTATTTAAAATCCCAGGAATTCGAGAGTAGAGTAAGTATACCGTGAGAAAAATCGATAAGTAAATGAGTTCGCCATGAATATTTTAAATTAACATTCATTATTTTTTCAAATATAATGACGCCATCATAAATGTGATTGGATGATTATTTTATGCGATAAATATAACAAAGCTTTTCTGTGAAGTTTTGCGAAACGTCCACTTTTCGGAAAAGAATAAAAAATATCTTCATAAGTACATCATGCTAAAAATATCTTCAAAAGTATATCATGCTAAAAATATCTCCATAAGTATACCATGCTATAAATATCTCCATAAGTACATCATACTAAAAATAAAACATTTAAGGGAATTGTGTAAATAAACCTTAATATTTTTTTAATTAATAAAATAAGTAAAGGGAATAGAAAAGTAATGTTAAACACAAGATATTTGACATAAAAGGGGAACTAAAATCAAACTGAACTTATAACAAAGATTGCGATTTAAAAAAATACATTTATTCTACGATACGCCATATGGATACACCATCCAGAAAGTAAGTGTACTGAGGCTCTCACGACCGGATGGATTTTATTTTCGACATGTTGGCTACACTTCCGTGTAGCCTGACCCTTCCCCTCCGCAACGAGACTGGTTCGAGGTCAGTACGTTGAGAAGTGTCGACGCGACAACACGTTTCGTGAAAAATGTTAATCCAACCTCCCGCCAAATGCGAAATACGCGGTGTCATCCGTTATCTCGTTTGGAAGGGAAAACCTCCGGTTGAGGTTTATAATGAGGTGAAAACTGCATATGGTGATAAAACTATGAATCGTACGAGTGTGTACAAGTGGTGTCGCGAGTTTAAAAACGGTCGTACGTCTGTGCATGATGATCAGAGGAGCGGAAGACCTTCAATTGTGACTGACGAAATTGGCGAAATTGTTTTGGGACTATCAAGGCATAATTTTAATTGAATATATGCCTCAAGGGGAGACCATCAGCTCTGCAAGATACTGTGAGACACTAAAAAAATTGCGGAGGGCGATTCAGAACAAGACGAGAGGCATGCTGACAAAGGGTGTCTGCCTGCTGCACGACAATACCAGACCACACACGGCCAACGCCACGAAGGAACTGCTCGCCTCGTTTAAATGGGATGTCCTGAACCATCCCGCGCATTCCCCTGACCTAGCACCTTCAGATTACTATCTCTTTACCTCCCTGAAGCTGCACATGGGTGGAAAAAGGTTTTCAACCGACAAGGAGGTAAAGGAGGAGGTGGAGAAGGGGACGGAGGGGTTGGCGGGAAACTACTTCGAGGAAGGCATCAAAAAGTTGATACCCCGCTTCACCACCTGCATTGAGAGGAATGGCAACTATGTCGAAAAATAGCTTACATATGTACTACGGTAACCACGTAATTTTTTTGTTTAAATAAAAAAATTGTAACCTACAAAAATTCAGTACACTTACTTTCTGGACTTACCTAGTACTTCGTATACTCGTATATTCTTATTCGTATATAATCCAACTTCGTATTTTACAAAATGGATTCAATATGTGTATCATATATAATGTTTTTGACGAAATTTTGAGATATTTAAAGAAACATAAAATACGTTTGTTTAAATTTTATATGGAAAGTTTTTTTTAAGATAACTATTTGATATAAGTATGGCTAAATATTTTGCACATTTCAAGTAAATCAATAAAGGTTTTTTAAGCGGATTCCTTTTGCCAAATATATATCAGTTAGCTTCCTGAAATTTTGACTATCGGTATTCGATATAAATTCACTAATCGCCCTTGAGTAGACACGTCTAATCTACGTCATAATACATACATACCATCACGTTATTTTCCTATTGGTGTAGGCAGTGAGGACAGAGTACCAGACTTTCCTATCTTGTCACACAAATTTGGCTCTTCTAGATCCATAGTCTTACGATTTTTCTGACTTTTTACATTACCTTCTTTCAAAATATCATTCACTTGATCAAATTATGCCTTTCTTGGTCTTCCTCTACCACGCCTTCCACTCACATTTGTTTTGTTAGTCTTTCTACATGCTCAAACCATCTCGGAGTGTTCTTCTTCATCTTACTCAACACATCGACCCTAAGTTCATATTCATCTCTTATCACTTCAATCAGTATTCTAAATTACATTGTTACCCCATGTATTTTTCTTAGTGTACGCAATTTTACAGCATCGGCTCCATTCAAACTTTTTCCACATCTTCGTTTCACTCATACATCAAGTCGGTACTAAACGCTGGTACTAAACGCCAAAACTAAACGCCGGTACTGAACGCCGGTACTAAACGCCGGTACTAAACGTCTGTACTAAACGCCGGTACTTAATCATTAATATATTTATATTCCTACTGTCATAAAATATTGTTATTCATGTAAATGCTATTTTAAACCAATAAAGAAGAAAGCAGAATTTATTAAATATGTGAATGAAATATATTATGTGACTTTTTCCTCACACGGCATACGGCCCTGGGCCTTCTGAGCATGTTGATGCAGTAGAACGTATATACTTTTTTGACTGCATATAATATGTTCTGTAACATTTTATATTTCTGTATTCCCTCGCACTCTGAATTTTAACAGTATTTTGTAAAATTTGTTAAGAGTTGAAATCGAGCGTAAATAAATATATATAAATACATACATAGCGTACCGCAATTTCTCTGTCAGGGTAGGCAAAGAGAACAGAGCGTCAGATTTTCCTATATTGGCACACATCCTTCGCCTCTTCTACATCCGTACACCTTTTCATACAACTCTAACGATTTCTCTTACAATCTACGTCTTTTTAATAAATATATATGAGTATTTAATGGCTTTTATAAAGTCAAATTAAATTAATTAATAAGTATGAATCAAAATAATTATAATTGAATCAAGTACAAAATGTCTTGAAAGACGGCACGTTTGGTCGATGGTAAAAGCTTTCTTAGTAATCCATTTAAATGAGACCGTGATCGGCATAAAAAAATCGTATTTTTAAGCTTTATAATCGAAGGAAAGATCGGATTCTTGCTTCGCTAATTAGGGAGGCTAATTAAGGCTTTTCTGTTTTCTTCCGACTCGAGAGATGAGAAGATAATAAAATTGCATTTTCTTAACCTATGGAGTTCTCAGGCTATAAATGCCGAGTATTTGATTCATGCACTATCGACATCATTTGAATACTCGATTAGGTAGGGATTTTAATTAAATATTTAAATTATAGAATTATTGAAGCCAACTTTAAGTAATAAATTTCTCTGAAACTGAATATTTCGATAGAAACTATTTTAATGTATTACCCTTCGTTGAAACAGTACAACCTGCCGTGTGTTAGTATTTTTGGCCATGTGATAGTGTATTTATATATATATATATATATATATATATATATATATATATATATATATATATATATATATATATATATATATATATATATATATATATATATATATATATATATATATATATATATATATATATATATATATATATATATATATATATATATATATATATATATATATATATATATATATATATATATATATAATATAATATATATATATATATATATATATATATATATATATATATATATATATATATATATATATATATATATATATATATATATATATATATATATATATATATATATATATATATATATATATATATATATATATATATATATATATATATATATATATATATATATATATATATATTTCATGTACTATCATGTTTTGTGAACCAATACTTAATTGTTTAAAATATGGGACTTAAACATTAATTTATGAGTAACACATTGGTGTTCTTGGCGATACTTTGGATAATTTTGCTGAATAAATGAAACTTAAAATTAAAACTTTGGATAAATGAAACTTAAAATATTCATTTATTAATTAAATATTTGGTATTCATGGTTTTACTTTAAATAATTTTGCAGACCGATGCCCAATCAATCCAAGTATGGGACTAAAAATATTAATTGATGAATAGTACATTTGATATTCTTGCCTTGACTTTGGATAGTTTTGTCGTCCAAAACCGAATTAATTAAAGTATGGGACTAAAAATTTTCATTTGTGGGTAATATATTTGGTACTCTTTGTTTTATTATAGATAATAATGATATATATTAAGACTTCATTAAACTATGGATATTAATATATTAATAGAATTTGTATTCTTGGCTTCACTTTGGTAGTTTTGTTGGTATAAAACATTAAATAAGCATATTCTAATGAAATAGGAATTTTGCTCATTATTTTGATCCTATGTTTCAGCAGCAGATCACATGTTCACATTATTTTGATCACATCACATTTGTATCACGTAGAAACCATCACGCAGTCTACTTTTCTGGATAGGCAGATATGAGAGAGCGCCAGACTTATCGTAACGCACTCCTATCCCAACACGCATGTTTCACCTCTTATACACCTATACAACTTTTCATGCAGCTCCTGAGATTTATCTAAATTTATTTTGATGTTCTCTTATTATCAAGCTTTGACAATAAATTTGTCAAACATATTTATTTTGGTCAAGAAAAAATGTACCGCTGTCTTTTGATTTCGATTGAAATTGTTTTTAAGTTCATCGTATTATTTTTAAATAAATATTTATCTTTTTATTGCTTTTTCACATTTACCAAGTCTGAGTTATTTGCGTAAGTGGTATTAAGATAAAGGAATTCCTGCATATGTATCGATTCATCTTTTGAATAATTCCTTAAGATTCTTTCGCGTCGTTTCTCCTACAAAGTGATAAGATTGGCTGCAAGCGGGAGCTCGCAAAGGTCTAGGCCAACTCTTGTGTAATTATATATGGAATAAGATTCTGCTTCGACATTTTAACACCCTGCCGTAGTATAGTGTAATTATAAAAAAAACTAGTATTAAAAAAAACGATTTATTCAATCTAACATATCGACAAAGTCTGCATTATTGAAAATTGACTTAAGTCACAATATTAATTGACGCATAAATTAATGTGCAAATACAGGCTTTATCCGGGATGATAGACTGCTTCTGAGATGACTCCGAACAAACTCCCTGAGGTGTATCGTGGTAGCATAGATCAAGATCTTGAATGCGATGGTATAAATTATTGACCAAGAGAGCGTTTTTATGATTCCAGAAATGTAGAGTAAATTGAGAAAAGACTTCCATTTATAAGTAATATACTCGTATAATAAAACAAGAAAAGTTTAAAATGTTTTAACTTTTTCTTATAATACGTGCATGATGATTAAAAAAATGCGTTTTAATTCCATAGCATATTTTACAAATTATCAATAAATAATTTTTTTTATATGAAAAATAGAGATAAGAGGGCAAGTTAAGAGGGATTAAAGATAATCAATAAAAATAGAGATAAGAGGGCAAGTTAAGAGGGATTAAAGATAATCAATAAAAATAGAGATAAGAGGGCAAGTTAAGAGGGATTAAAGATAATCAATAAAAATAGAAATAAGAGGGCAAGTTAAGAGGGATTAAAGATAATCAATAAAAATAGAGATAAGAGGGCAAGTTAAGAGGGATTAAAGATAATCAATAAAAATAGAGATAAGAGGTCAAGTTAAGAGGGATTAAAGATAATCAATAAAAATAGAGATAAGAGGGCAAGTTAAGAGGGATTAAAGATAATCAATAAAAATAGAGATAAGAGGGCAAGTTAAGAGGGATTAAAGATAATCAATAAAAATAGAGATAAGAGGGCAAGTTAAGAGGGATTAAAGATAATCAATAAAAATTGAATTTAAGAAAATTCAATTTTTATTATACTTAATGAACGAACTTCATGGCCTAGTAGTAAAACGTCTGTCTTCCAGCCCGGAGGTTACGAATTCGATTCTCCCTTTTTTTTTTTTAATATTTACAGTTTGGTTTTCACTTAAGTTTCTTTCACACTCTTCTAGTTAATGGAATAGATTGCCACATGAGAATACATCCATCAGGTTATACTTTATACAACGAAAGTGGTATACAATACAATATACAAGACCGATAAATATTACAAGTAACATAGGCACGATTTTCTTTCTTTATTTTCATTGTTTCCGAAAATATAATTTTTATATCAGGAGGCATAATTTCATTTTCATCTCTATGATGAATTTTTACTACACGTATTACTTCCAGACTAAAAAGTTGCAAAAATACTCTACAATATTTACAAAAGTTGCAAAAATACTGTACAGTATTTACAAAAGTTGCAAAAATACTGTACAGTATTTACAAAAGTTGCAAAAATACTGTACAGTATTTACAAAAGTTGCAAAAATACTGTACAGTATTTACAAAAGTTGCAAAAATACTGTACAGTATTTACAAAAGTTGCAAAAATACTGTACAGTATTTACAAAAGTTGCAAAAATACTGTACAGTATTTACAAAAGTTGCAAAAATACTGTACAGTATTTACAAAAGTTGCAAAAATACTATATAGAAAAAATCAAATAAACGTATTATAGCTTGCATGTTAAATAATGTGCTGAGCGATTATCAATTAAAATAAGATGTTTTATTTTTTATCTTTTCATTGGAGAATCCAAATGAAAAGATAAAAAAAATTCGTAAAATGTGCCTGTGTCATCTAAATCCCTTATTTCGACTCCCCTCAGCGGCTAGTTTCGACCGAAAATTCTTCGTTATACTGAACTTTTTATTTTGCTAAAACGGGATTCGTTAACCACATTATTTTATGTAAGTTCGTTCGATTCAACAAAAAATATTCGTTTAATTGAAAATTTCGTTACTTTAGTGTTTGTTATAATGAGATTTAACATGTAGTAATGAGAATATATGAATTATACTTATTTGGTAATTTTGTCCTTATCTAACAGAAATATATATTAAAATTGTGGAAATCTTTCAGAATATCCTGTTATGTTCATGCATCTACTGCATTCCTTAGTTTGAAGCTCACGCTTGTTGGAAAACGCGTGTATCGTGTACATATCCATTGTTTCTCGTCTCAAGCCGTGCAATAATAACACAACTGACATTTATCAGTTAAAATTAAATTAACACCTTTCTTATAAATATAATTCTGTTTGGCTGTTCCCTTTCTCGCCGCATTTGATTTATTTATTGGTATCGGTGGTGGGTGCATTCATCACGCTCGTCCGTATTGATATAAATGAGCAAGTGCAAAGTACATGTAGATCACGTACTTAAAATCTTGAAATGAGACGTTTTACCTCGGCTGATATTTCACAAATATTTCTTCGCGAGATTTTCTTCACACCTAGTTTATGGTCGTTAAATTATGGATATAAAAGCGAAAGAGAACAAATTTCAAAAGCGTCTTCTCTCTCTTGTAACTTAAATAACTCACCTTTTACATTAACCGTCACCATGATTGTATTATTTTTTTTTCTAGCGTGGCGATCATTCTTATTTATCTACCCCAAATAGCGTGATATGTAAGTATTTTGCAAAATATTTAGATATTTAAGAATGCATATTTTTGAAATGGACTTTTGAATGGTCTTCCATGCTTAATCAGATATGCAACTTTAACATTTTATTTTCATTTTTGACAATTTTCTTCAAATACTGTCATCATTCACTACGTTAAAGGTCGGACATGGATATCAATAATAATTATAAAACTAAAGCTGATTGATTGGAAAAAAAACCGATATGAATCAATAGGTCCACCAGATGTAATTGCACAGCAGTGTTAAAAAAATATACCGTCAAATTTCCTAAATTTAGGAAGATTCTGGAAACTTTGTTTATTTCATCATTTTAACAGATTTTTATGACGCAAATTCAAGACAATTTAAAAAAAAAATTAAAGAATACTGTTGTTTTTACTTACAATGTGTAAATAACCTGTTAAATTATGGTAAATACATGCTCTAAGACAACTTTCTTAAACTTTAGATTAGTTGTTTATTTAATAAATACAAAAGTATGTGAATAAGTTTAGGTTTCAGTTATTCTCATACATCAAAAATAGTTAAATTGGGTGACAGATTTTTTTTAAGCATTATGTATCGGCTATAGACGATCCCCATACATTAGGATAATTTGTGCCTCTGTTATATCACTGTCAAAACAAAAAACTGTTAGTTTCAGAGTCAATATAATAAATGACATAAAAAAATAAATAAACAATTGTTGATTTTCAGGCATTTCCATTGTTTATTTAAAAAAACAATCAAACTATAAGTAGAAAAGTTTCTAGAAGATAAAAGAAACGCGACGTTCATTGGAACAAAATTCAAAGCTATTGGATTTAGAAAATTAAACCTACCACTAAAAATAATGTTAAAATCTAAATAAAATGTTTTCCACCTGAATTTCAATTAGAAGATCCTATAGAATCCCAATCTTGAGAAGAGTTATTTTCATCAAAACGTCTGTATAAAACTGTCTACAAAAAGTCGTTCTAGATACTCAACGCCTTTAATAAATCTTCTTCACGAGAAGTGTTAAATACATATAATTCGATACGACTGCACTGTAAATCATGTATTATCTTAGTGATTTCATTGCAGTTTTCATTGACGTTTATTATCCTTAGGGAATATTTATTTATTTAAATCGAAGTTGTATTCATTTTCTCGTCTCATTAACAAGTAAGCTGTTGAACGAATAACTTAACATTTTGTTCAAAGTAGGAGTGTGTTTTTCCTTTTTAATTTTTTTAGATAAGTAAAAACTAATTTTAATAATTTACTTGAAGGTAGTGTCGTTATTTATTTAGTATCTAACGATGTTTATAACCCTTTACCTAGCTAAATGTCATAATCAGAATGAACGAGGTACAAATGGAAGTTTTTGATAAATTTTCTTCACGAAACTTGCGCCCACCCAAAGTACAGTGATATCTACAGTGACCTGAATCGACTTGTTGGTAAGGTGCTTGGCTTTCCCCCTGATCTTCCAGATTTGTATTCCAGATAATGTCCAAAAAAAAAGGTTCTCAGTCTAGTAACAACACTTTCAAAAGCTCGACGTGTGCGAGTGTTGTTACCTATTTACGTGCGGTAGTAATGCCAATACGTGTTCCGTGCCTACTGCAGTGATTTTGACCCAAAGTCTTGATTATTGAGACCTAAGACAATGTTGTCTTCCAGCCACGCTCTTCTATATATCCACGTAGCCAATTTGGATACTGGGAAGAGACCAAATGAATGATAGATGAGAGATATGATAATACTGTGTTTTCTGTTTATAAGTAAATTTACTGCGTTGTGTGTCTTTTTCCAACTCCCATGACGGACCTTAAATTCGTCGTCGCTGCTAGTCTTGACACATTCAGGTGTTTGAGGAAGAGTTCCTTTGGAATGTTCTATATTTTTCTCTACGTGATGTCGTGCTAATAATAAATATAAAATATTTCGATATCCTAGTGTAGATCGCGCTAAATGGGATCTTATTTTGTCCAACATAAAAGCGTGATTGGTGGTAGAATCAAACAGAACTGTTGATCAAGATATGGTTTATAAAAGAGAAACTATTTTTTTGATTTTTTTAATTAGTTGCTTTAAATATTTCTCAAGGTCTCAACTCTAAATTACGAGGCATATCCAGAAAGTAAGTGTACTGATTTTTTGTAGGTTACAATTTTTTTTATTTAAACAAAAAAATTACGTGGTTACCGTAGTACATATGTAAGCTATTTTTCGACATAGTCGCCATTCCTCTCAATGCAGGTGGTGAAGCGGGGTATCAACTTTTTGATGCCTTCCTCGAAGTAGTTTCCCGCCAACCCCTCCGTCCACTTCTCCACCTCCTCCTTTACCTCCTCGTCGGTTGAAAACCTTTTTTCACCCATGTGCAGCTTCAGGGAGGTAAAGAGATAGTAATCTGAAGGTGCTAGGTCAGGGGAATGCGCGGGATGGTTCAGGACATCCCATTTAAACGAGGCGAGCTGTTCCTTCGTGGCGTTGGCCGTGTGTGGTCTGGCATTGTCGTGCAGCAGGCAGACTCCCTTTGTCAGCATGCCTCTCCTCTTGTTCTGAATCGCCCTCTGCATTTTTTTAGGGTCTCACAGTATCTTGCAGAGTTGATGGTCTCCCCTTGAGGCATATATTTAATTAAAATTATGCCTTGACAGTCCCAAAACACGGATGCCATGATTTTCTTGGCTGAAATTGTGGTTTTAACTTTTTGGCGGAGGGTGAAGAGGTGTGACGTGACCGTTTTTTAACTCGCGACACCACTTGTACACACTCGTACGATTCATAGCTTTATCACCATATGCAGTTTTCACCTCATTATAAACCTCAACCGGAGGTTTTCCCTTCCAAACGAGATAACGGATGACGCCGCGTATTTCGCACTTGGCGGGAGATTGGATTGACATTTTTCACGAAACGTGTTGTCGCGTCGACACTTATCAACGTACTGACCTCGAACCGGTCTCGTTGCGGAGGGGAAGGGTCAGGCTACACGGAAGTGTAGCCAACATGTCGAAAATAAAATCCATCCGGTCGTGAGAGCCTCAGTACACTTACTTTCTGGATACGCATAGTAAATTAAACAAAAAAATGGATGAATGAAGACAACATAAATGAATGCATGAATAAAATGGACGATTTAAGTTAGATGAAGAAAGGAGCTTTAAAATGGTTTGTTTTGTGGAGAGAATGAATGACGAAACAATGACTAAGCGAGTATACAAGTCGGAAATGCTAAGTGTGCGTGGAAGAGGTAGACCGAGGAAAACGTGACTGGATCAAATGGACCAGATTTTGAAAAAAGGTAAAGTGAGAAGTGTGAATAATAGAAGATTGTGCATCACGAGATGTATGAATGTGGAGGAGGCGAAAGTTGTGTGCTTGGGAGATGTATTATCTCTGCCTACCTCGCAAGGGACACGATCTGATAATGTATAATGTAGCGAAATTATGGCGTATGTAAAATTTTTGCATTACACGAATAATGAAAAATATGTGGTCTAATGATGTTTACTATAAA
This sequence comes from Odontocerum albicorne, assembly GCA_949825065.1. Lineage (NCBI taxonomy): Eukaryota > Metazoa > Arthropoda > Insecta > Trichoptera > Odontoceridae > Odontocerum > Odontocerum albicorne. The sequence continues at coordinate 34,994,063 of OX463844.1, forward strand.
TTAATGTGTACAATGAAATATTGTTAACAATAAAATAATATGTGTATTCTATATTAAGTTCTTAATGTTTTTTTTATATGATAAAGCTTGATAATTAATTTTGATTATCAGTCAATGTTTGCTAGTTAGTATGTTACCTGGTAGGATATGTGAAATGATTTACTTTTATTAATGAATCAAAGATAACGAATACATAGGGAATTTCAATAACAAGATAAAACCCATAAAACCTTTTATCTTTATCGCGAATAATATTTATGAAACATTCCAGAAACATCTCCGTGAGTTGCAGAGTGGATAGAAGTTACCATTATTACTTAAAGCTATTCAAAGAATTCTCATGCCCATTTCTGGTTAATCTATGCATTTCTCAAAAACAATATGTCATGTATTTATTACTATGTGTATATTGTCCAAACGATACAATGTTATCTTCAAAAGTTTATGATAGATTGAATATTATATATTTGTTTTATAAGTCTTTCAGAATAATCCTATCGATATGTCTAAACTGTCTGAACATTCCTTTCTTAAGTCTACTTTTAACAAACAGTTATTCTTAATCCAGTCATTCCTTTCTCCAAAAAACAACAATCTTATACCAGATATTCTTAGTAAATCATGATTTTTTTACTATTTATTGCTACAGCCACTCTTTCTCATAGTTCAGTCTTCACTTTCATGCATCAAAATGGGCACATACCACTGTGTACCATAATTTATGAAGATTTTGCTATAGTTTTATTGGTTAATACAGTTTCACAGTTGACCATGTTCTCTGCTGCACTACGCCTTTCAATATATTTATCTCTCTTACTATATTTGGAAAACACGCTTCCCAGAGAGTGAAACAGATGACGCCCATAGTCTTGTTTAGTGGTCTCCAAAGTGGGGAACGCGAGTCGATATTTAAGGTTACACCAAGTGACAGGAAAAATAAAAAAATGTATTAAAGATGAACAAATACTAACCTGTATTATTAAATAACTCGATCATAAACATCGAATAGACGAGGTATTGATAGCGGCGACACTATCGGATACTCGTAGAAGACTCTTTGTAAGTTAAGTGTAGATATTGCGCGTTTAGCATAATGTTGTCAGTCGGGCGGTAGCTCTGGGGTTTGCACTGTAAATTTCTTCTGTCTTAGGGGTACACGATCAAAAAAATTTGGAGACCACTGGTCTAGTTGATAAGAAGCCTATCTTTTAACCCAGGGTTTCGGGTTGGTTTTCCCATTGATAAATATATATTTTTAAAGGTCTGCAGTCTGATTTAACTTAAGGTATCTGTAACATATCTTTGTTGTTTAGAAAATATTGCAGTACGAAAAAAAAAAGTCAGGTTTTACTATTAACAACGAAAGGATAATATGGTACTTGCTCTAGACCAGGGATTTCCAACATGTGTTCTGTGGTACCCTAGGGTTCCGCAATAAAGTCAGTTTTATACCTCTAGTTTATAGTTAAATATATTTATGAAAAAAATCAAACCTTCCCATACTCGAAAATATAAATAAAGCAGGGAGTTTAATGCTTCACATTATTTACCAGTGTGAATTGATAATATCAGCTTTTCCATTCTGTGTTGAATTGTTTACAAAGATATTTGCTAGATGCCAGTAATATATCCTTTTTTGGAAGAAATATCGATCACATGAAAACACGGGATCGGGACTCAATACGAATCAAGTTTATCAAGCTAAAACACAGGATCGAGATACGAAATGTTAACAATACATAATACATAAGAGGAAGACGCGACAAAAGGAAACTTCAGAGCCAAGATATCACGAGCTTTATAATATAATATTAACGTTCGGGTCTCAACACAAATCATTCAATAAACTTCTTCCTACGTCCTTGCTTTGTTTACCTAATTCTATATCGGTGTTTTGGCATTTATCACGTGCAAACCATCTTTATGGTGGGAAGAAGCCATCAAATGTGTTGCTATATATATAAAAACAAAACCTCCCAAATTCAATGGCTGTTAAAGTGCTCAAAATAAATTTATCGACCAATAAAATAGAATTTATTATTTACATGATTCAAGTTTTACCGGTTTTCTTTTATAAAATGTATGTTATTTTCGCAATAGGGCGTTTACTCATGGTTGAACATTCCAAATACGACGAGAATAAGATACAATATATTATCATACATAGGTACTATCACACCATACCCATTTTGAGGTAGGCAGAGAGGACAAATCTTCACAACTTCCTATCCACACAAATATTTTTCGTTTCATCCACATTCATATATCTCGTCATATACGAGTACATACCCATTTGTTTCTCATGCTTCTTTTTATTTTCTATTCGATAAAAATATCTTCAACTATATCATATGCTATCATAATCAAATCTCTTTATGTAATGTCTACATTGTATCTTTCTAATTTGCGTCTCAGATATGTTGCTTAGGAAAAGGGCAGAACTTTGAGGTTGATCTCATCTTCAAAGAATAAACTAATGACCGAATCGATACAAGTGAGTGGGTTAAGTCAGTATGATAAGAATTGTGCCGTTGATGGTACTGTGGCGTAGACTGGCCTGCTTCTAAGTGTTAAGCTATTGTATATGAATGAGCTGCGTAGCTTTATGAAGCACTTGAAGAAAACCCTTTTTAGGAGCTCTTTTCAAAATGTATGTTTATATATGAGCACTACGCACATAAAATACACTCCACCGAATGCATTACTACCGCATTGAACTAGTTCCATTGACGATTCAGTAGTTCAACAATTTCATTATATCTATATGATATATTTTTTAATTTAATTTGTTGTAATTTTTTTTTATCCACTTTGCACGGATTTTTCCTGTTACACAAAGAGGGTCTGCTTCTAGCGTTAGCTTATTCGTTAGGAATAATATCAGCCATATCAAAAGGCTATATAAATCAATATACGTAAATATTATATAAATTTAACACAGCCAGTTTAAAATATTTGTATTGTAAATTTTAACTGTATTCAATTATTAAATATATATATATATATATATATATATATATATATATATATATATATATATATATATATATATATATATATATATATATATATATATATATATATATATATATATTTTTTTTTTTTTTTTTTTAATTATTTTTTTTTTAAATAAATTATTAAAATTGATCTTCACTTTTTTAAATGTATCATTATTTTTTATTTGATTTCTTCGAATATACAATTTCACGATTGTATTAAATATATATTTCCGTTTTTATTCTCACTAAAATTCAATACTTCTACTTAAGTAAATGGTCAGTAATTTAAACGAAATATTCATTTAATCAAATATTGAAAAAATTAAGTAGTTTTGCATAACAAAAACCAGCTTTATCAAGAGAATTGAGGCTTCAAGGAGGAATATTGAATATCACGGTGGCGCCTACGTGATACACTTAGCGCCAGGCAGGGGGGACAAATAGTGACAAGGATGCAGTTTGCAAGATGCTGAATCCATACATACTCGTATGAAGAGATGCGACTATACATTACAAATTGCAGTTATATGGTCGAGATAATTTTGTCCGAGTAACTACGCGTCCTCGATGATATTCATTGCAAGTAAACCTTTTCGAAATTGGACGAAGGTTTTAATGAAATATTGAAGTACATGTTCACAATTTAACTTTTACCTGTTAGGGGTGCTTTGACGTAACATTATTTTTATTTCTAAAAACTATTGTATTTTAAATAAACGCAATGTTAAACAATAAAAATGAGTATTTCTTCAAATTGAAATACATATGTCTAAGATTTATTTTTAGCCTGCGAAAGTACGGTCATATAACTTCATACCAGAAGGCATTGAACTGGTTGAACGTAAGAAATAGACGCCAAATTCACATACTATCTCTATTGTATAATATCCTTAACTGTTCTGCCGCTCCCTCTTATTTCACCGAAAATTTTCAGCGTTTTTCCGTTCATCATTAGCGCTACACTCGAACAAAGATTGTTTATTGGCGTTTCCAGTTCACGGCTCTTCTTTTTTTACGTCGTCTTCATGCAGTGAGACTCTGGAATCAGTTACAAACCAATATTAGACTCGCTCCGTCTTTGGCATGCTTTAAGAAGCGACTGAAAAAACTCTTAATTTCTAGTCAGTAATATGACGTGTTTCATTTCTGATTTTTTTTTCTTTTCCTTTCCTTTTCTCCACCATCCCTTCTTTTTCCTTTGATTGATAATATCTCACTTTATATGAAAAGGAATGTTCGGGTGATTGTCCATCTTTGTGAAGTTTGTGGGCATATGCTCACAGTTCGTAGATTTTGTGGGGATGGATAGTTATTTATTTAGATAGTTTAGCCGCATGGCAATTAGCCCGTCAGATTGTATTTGCAATAATAGTGTTAAGTGAATAAATAAATAAATAAAATATTAAAATTATCAATGATTTGTTTACTTACTATCCACAACATAACTTTAACCAGTAAATATAATAGTTTTAATGGATAAACGAACCATAGCGTAAAAGTATATAACAAAGTAAAAAAAAAACATGTGGATAAAGAAAGTACTTCACAAAGCATAACCGATTGCCAAGTTGTCTCATTCCTTGATAAAAAAAAATATGTATTTGTCTTTAATACAATATTCACACACTTATTTGTCTTTAATACTATAACACTACAGCATTTACACACTTTATTTGTCTTTAATACTATAATACTACAACATTCACACACTTTATTTGTCTTTAATACTATAACAGTCTACAACATCCACACACTATATTTGTCTTTAATACTATAACACTACAACATTCACACACTTTATTTGTCTTTAATACTATAACACTCTACAACATTCACACACTTTATTTGTCTTTAATACTATAACACTACAACATTCACACACTTGATTTACATCGTTACACATACTAAAATTCCAAGTTATCACATATACAACTCCAGCCGCATTATACATTGAACAACAAATCAAAATAATAACCATCAACTCCTTATTACACGCTCTAGATTCGCATCAGTTATTCATTCACATGTCTACGTGGAGACCACTAAAAGCTCCTCGCTCTCCCTCTGTCAAAGAAAAACCTTTTTACATTTTTTTACCATTCAACATTTCATTATTAATATAAATAAATAAACACAGGGACTTGTACAACGTTTTTTCGTGACATATGTCCTCTCAAGAGCTTTCCGAGACATTTTATTTGTCATTTCCATTTATTAAACCCAAGATGCAAAATGATAGCGCACCAAGTTGTAGGCGACAAAGAGTGTGATTTAACATGTTTTACCAATTACTGGCAATGTCTGTGGAAAAAATCTTGTTGAATATGAATGTTTTTATGGAAATATCCAAAAAAAGGTTTGTATTTTTAAAGCACCGTGTATTAACATAAAATAAAATGGTTGTAAAATTCTTCTCATATCATAAGAATATTCTAGTCTCGATGCCGTTGGTTCTTAATCACTGAAGTAGAAATATCGCGATTCCTTTGTGACTCGAATACCAACAAACCGGAATAAATAAAATCCGGGATGTAAAGTAAATTCCAAGAGGATGATTCCACAAACTATCGACATTGGAAAACGATTGAGAAAGTTTATTCGAATTATTCTATGAACAATAAGAAGTAAGAAGAATTTTTTTCTTATTCTGAGTTTAAAAAATAAATTATTTTTTCGAAAATATTGTTTTGGTTTCTTATCCCGTATTAGGGGAATTTATAATAAAAAGTTAGGGTTAAATTGTAGCAAAGGTTTGTGGGAACTCAGTGTGATGTATCTTTGATGATTATGTGCGACACTTTGTAGGATTGAGGTTTTGTTCTGTCTGGAATAATAAAGTATGCGGTCTTTGATTCGAGAGATAAATACTCGTACATGTGTAATTGAGTTTCACCGTTGATCAAATTGATGAGAGTTTGCAACGGGGTATTGTAAAATCGACAATTGGAAAAAAATATCAACTTATTTCTTCATGTTATATGTCCTCTGTAAGAGGCTCGTACAAACAAAGGCTAGTTTACTAGCGATACAACAAATGAAAGAAAACAATCCCAGATTCATAAAAATCGTGTGTCCACATTAAATTACCCATTTGTATACCCATATTCATGAGAACTTACAGTGATTGTGAAGACCTCCACCGGATTCAATTCGTGATGTTACCCGAAAAGAAAGCCCTAGTCTCTTAAATTAGTTCGACTGGTGACAATACTCATATGTGCTAGATGTGTACAGGTATTGTTACTTTTTTATGTGCGGTATTTTTCAAACACGTACAATGATGAACTAAGAGTTTCATGCCTACTCCAGTTGTTCGAATCCCGAGAGCGATTATGGCCGAAGACAATGTTGGCTTCCGGCCACACTGTTTAGTATATTCGCATCGTCAATTCGGATATGTTGGGAATCATACGAATTGATGAAAAAAACTTATTCACGTGTGGCATTTATCAAATACGTGCAATGATGAACTGCGAGTTCCATGCCTAATCCAGTGGCTCTTAACCCGAGAGCGATCAATGAGGCCGAAGACAATGTTGTCTTTCAGCTACGATCTTCAGTATGTCCGCATCGCTAATTCGGGTATATTAATGGGCACCTTACAAATTAATGGAAAAAAAACTGTGTTTGTTCTTCTAGTTCCTCTGTTTTATAGTCGAAGTTAATCAAATCGTTATTTTTTACTGGCTGGGAATATCCAAATTTAGGTAAATAACCATTTAGAAAAAAAGTTTAAATAAAATATATCCATAAAACAGAGCAAAGAAAGTTAATTTGCATAGGTAAATACAGTGTGTTGATAATGTAAGGAATTTCAAGAAGGCAAAACGAATGCAAAGAAATTTTGCTAATTGAAATAAGGCCTGGCGAATCGTGAAACAATTTAAGATTTCTTTCTTAGATAGTGTCCATTCGTAGGTCTGCCATTTGTCGCGAATTTCCCGCCAGCAAAGCCGAGTACTGCGCCCAGCAGATAGATGGCGTACAATTAATTCCACATTTTCTATCTGGCAACTGTAAGATAAGAAAAGACAAATTGACAGAAGACTAGGAAAATTGCGTGCAACTAATATAATATCCGACAGCAATCTTGCAAAGTCAATTATTAACTATCCAATACATATTTCTTAAAATGTAACTGATCAAGCTGGTTAAAATACCTTTCTTGACCAAATATTCGACATAGAACCAAGCCATGTAGGATATTTAATGTTATTTTTTAATTATTTTACTTTATTTTAAAGTATTACAAAATATTATACATATTACTTAAATAAGTATTAATTGCTTATGAATGATCTGTTTTATTTAAAATATATTAGCTATTTTTTCCCATAGATTTTTTTACTGTGCATTATACATACAACGTTTAGACATTCACATCGTTTTAATGGAAATATGCACGTTCATTACACTGCAAAAAAACACCATTCTGTGAATATAGGGAACCACTTCATTAGGTAAGGCCTGTAACGAAGTAGTCTCATTCCTTAATAATAAATTTCAACCATTTGCTTGAAATACTAAAACACATTTATACTCTGCATTCACATTCGTACATACGCTTTAATTCTAATCTATCATATTCACAATTCCAACCGAATTGTAAGCTTAACAAATATTCAAGAAATAATAGTCATTACGTATTTCTAAACAGAGAAATTTAAAAAAATATTAACTACTCACCAAAAAAAATGGTGTACTCCATAGGTGAATAATGTTAACCAAAAATAAATTAAATCTTAAGGGTGAAATAGAAAGTTTGTGTGCTGAGTTCACATTGAATAAAGTTTGAGCTAATTTATATCATTACCATTGGACAGGTATTTACTTAAATTGACAATAAATATTTATATTGAAAATAAATACCCTTAATATGTATGTATCGTCACTCAACAGTATAGTTATTGCGATTAAATTCACTAAGTATCTCGAAACGTCTCATAAAATATCCATTATCTTCTTTGATGAAGTTGAAATTGATATGGGCGTCAAGTATTATACAAGTATATCATAAGGTTATTGTTAAAAGGTTCTTATTACATATATTGTGGTCAACAAGAAGGGCAATAAAGCTTTCATTGATAACACGCTTCAACGTCCATCGGCCATAATGTCCGGCGCGCGGCGCAGCGAGGTGTCGTCGGGCAACTTCCAGTTTTGTGATGAATTATTCCGCTTGGAGGTACGAGTATGTCATGTTCTTGACATTCTTTCAGTAACAAAGCAACATATCCTTTGACCACCATGGCCTTTGAAAAGAAAACCATCATCATCAATAAAGTTGATAGAATCACTCAGCAGAATGACTTTGAAAGCAAATAGTTATACATATGACCAGAGTGTAGTTCATATACAGAAAGTGAATCGAATAAGATAGAGGGTACTAGTTATAAAGAAATTTGAATGTCGGTAAACAAAATTACGAGAAACGCAGCCTGCCGTCAAAAATATTTGCGACCCTTGGAAAGAAAATGTTACAGGATGGTCGAGACACCTGCTCAGGAACAAAGGAAAGAACAAGTGGGTTATGTGAACAGTAAGGAATAACCATTTGGGCCCTGATCCACCTCTCTGGCCTTTCTTTGCCAAGAAGACTACGATTCTTACAGATTGGCTAAGATGCGATATAAGATATACAACATCCCAGAGGGGGCATATTTTTATGTGTATGTTTGTGGAAAAGAACTGACAAAAGATCTTGTGGCAAACACGTTTTCTCAGTTCCGGTACCGACTGTAATAAACTTGGGTGGTGGAGAAGAAGTAGAGACCTGCTCATCTACTCGAATTTTATTGCTATCCATTTAGTATATTTATATAAAAGTCATTAGTAATTTAATGAAAGTGTTGCACCAATCCATGGACGCTTGCAGGTTGGTTATAGTGAAGACTGTCTGTATTCATGTGATACTCGTACTGTGCGTCGTTAGGTCTAATAAAACAGTTAATAATTGATCACATCTGGGGTGAGGAACCTTTTCATTTTGGAAAGCCGCATTAAATGGCCCCCTCCCCCCCCCCAATTAAGAAACTTCAATTAGATGCACTTAAAAACGTGCATTATTTTGTAAAAATCTAACTATTGCGTACTAACTTAAAAAAAGAGCAGTTTTTTTTTAAATATGATATTTCTTACCCATTATATGATAGGCCCCGCGTTGAAAATGTTAAGATATTTGAGATATGGAAGACACTATTCATATTGAGTTATAATGCTAGAAAAATATCGAGAATATTTATTTATCTGAAACGAAACTGCGTAAAAATATGTATATATTCAAATGAGAAAACATAATTCCTTTGAACTGGGCCGATATTAATGTGAAATAATGAGACCGTTTTAAATTATAATAACCCATAAAATTTTATGTAGTGCAATTTTCGCTCTGCTGTCTTTGATGTAAGCGCCCCATGGGTAGATGCAGTTAGTCTTGTTGCACTTTGTCAATTGACTTCCTCAGAATGCTGTTTACAAGTTTCAACCTCGACAACTCACATTTAAGTTTATTTATATTGGGATGCTTTTATCAATTTACTTAGTATATTTCAATTTGCATTCTATACAAATTACGTCATGTCGCCGAAGGAAAATTTTGTCACTAAGTGATTAAATACAAGTATATATTCAATTTTTCATAGCAAAAATTAGTTTTCTCAATCAATCTCCCTATTTTTTCTACTTAGGTAATATTAAAGTTCAAAACTAAGTATGAATGTACATGTAAAAGTGGAATGTAAATGTTTCAGCTGATTATTGAAATTTGTGATTGAGGAATGATACCACTTTGTCACAGGCCTTATCTAGTGAAGTGGTTTTCTATATCTACAACGTAATGTAAATTGTAAATAATTTGTATTGTGGATAGTAAAAAATGGATTAAAACGTTGGAACCCAGATTTTTTAAAAAAGGATTTCAGTTTAGTTTTAACTTAATTCCTCTTTAACATATTTCTTGTTGGTTGAAAGAGATTTCCAGATGACAATAAGCTCGCCGAGTTCTACTATATAAAACTAAAGTGTCATATAATAGAATACAAAAAAAAATAACTAACTATCTTTCTTGTTGGTTGAAAGAGGTTGCCAGATGACAATAAGCTCGCCAAGTTCTACTGTATACAACTAAAGTTTAATATAATAGAATACAAAATATCTACTTAACAAGGAAATTACAAAAAGCACGCATTATACACAATACAGCAGTTATATTTTTTTTACTTGTCATTTACATGACTCGTCTCTAATTGATGGAGCGTTGAGGAATTTAAAAAAGAAACTAGGTATCATATGCGGTCGACATATTTAATGCCTCGGTCAATAAAACCTATAAACGCATCCCGCATCCCGGGCATGTCATCCGCGAGAAGGACGCTCTCGATCACGTCAGCCTCACTGAAGGCTGCTCCACATTATTCAGACAGACCCGACAATCACCGCAGAATCGACTGAAAGATGATAAGATAGGTGCAATGCACCCGGTATTGCCTTAACTGGCCTTGCGATTGATCGACGGTTATTAATAAGAAATATGATGGTCAATATCAATTCCAATGTGTGATCAGTGATCAATTTTCACATAATTTTAAAGTAATAATGACAGGGTTAAATAGTACGATTATATGGTTGCAATAATAATCATTAAACAAAGTGTAGTGACTTAAGTCACAAAAAAATTATTTTGTATCCTTGTATTATAGTTTTAAATGGTCAAACGATCTTTTCGTTAGAAAAATAATAATTAACAATCAATTTTGACTTATTAGCTCTAGCGCTTTAAAAATAACATATGTTGGCATAATTCAATCGAAGCATCCAAAAGCTGAGTATATTTATATCAAACATATATGTTATGCATGTACTCGTATATATACTTTCCTGCTGGAGTAAACAATGAGGACAGAGCGCTAGACTTTCTTATCTCGACACACATTTTTCGGCGCTTCTACATCCATAGACCTTCTCACACATCCATAGACCTTCCATGATTTATCTCTAAACGTTCCTTTCTTTTAAATATTATTCATGCAATCTAACCTTACTTTCCTTCCTCTAGCACGCTTTCTACGAACATTTGCAATGTATTTTTGTTTTGTTAGTCCGTTCATTCGGTCCACGTGCGCAAACCATCTGATGAGTGATATTCTTCATCTTACTAAACACTTCAGCCTTAAGTTCACATTCAGCCCTTATCACTTCATTCCGTTTTTGTCATAAATTGTCACCCTAGATATTATTCTACATAGTGACAATGTATTACAAAATACTCGTACATTAAGAATAAGATACATAGCCGTGTGGTAACGCACTGGACTTCCATGCGGAAGGGTGCCGGTTCGAACGCCGCACTGTACTACTCCCCTCGAATGATAGGGGCCCCATGTATGACAATACGAAATGTAATTTTAGGGATAAATGTGAAAACTTAAGTTTGATATGTTGAGTAAAACGAAGAAAAACTCTATGATGATTTGAGCACTCGGAACGAGAAATGAAGAAAGGCTAACAAAACAAATTTACAGTGCTAATGTGAATGGATATCGTGGTAAAGGAAGACCAACTTAAGAAGTCAGATATACTATATTGTAGGAGTTGTATGAGATGGTTTATGGATGTTGAGATAGAAAAGTCTGCCACTCTTTCCTCTCTGCTAACCCCAACAGAGAAATGGCGTTATGACAATAAATCTGCCAGATTGTACTATATAATCACTAAGTGTAGTATTAATACATTAGAATGGATTGAACGAAATTGTGGATTTTTTTCAGCAAACCGAAATGGTTTCAGCAGTGTGAACGCCAATATCGGAACTCATAAACGGTATGAAAAGAATAATATACATAAATTAATAAACTGAATTCACGCAAAACCCAGTTTTAACACAAAAGCATTATCTTGCACTTGGCCCTGTGAGGTACAAGCCCAGCCCCGAGTGGCATGGCAGTCAGTAATGCGAGCGAGGGCAGCCACTATTCCGTATTTCTGCTTTTTCTTGCGTGTTACGCAGAATGAGAAGTGTGCGTACTCAACATTCCCGTACTGTTTCTTGGTATGTGCAACCGAAGAAAACTATGAATGCGGACATATATACCATATTTGCAGTGTCATCTTCTATAAAATGATATAAAAAAGTGCTTGTTTTAATTGCACATTTAGAACCCACATTAATAATTTCATCTCGACAGCCGACATTCTTACAAGCGATTATATTATTTTTTTTATCAAAGATTACTTACTAACATACTTTGACTTTGTTAAACTTCATATATCAAAAGAATATTTAAAAATAAATTACTTTTGTTATCCTACTAATTACATTAATCCCCAATACACGTGTTTCTACCTCCTATATCAAAGTTCTTTTCAGGCGGAATTATCGTGTTTTTGTTTATTTTTACATACTATTTACGTGGTCTAGTTTAAAAGAGATCTGTCTTCCGATCCAGGGGTTGAGTTTTCGATTCCTGTTATTACCCCTAATAAAAAATGGGTTTCAGTCTTGTTTTCACTAATGGCTTGTTTAACACCTTTCTGGTTAGTTGGAAGAGATGGATACATGATAATGAACCCGTTAGATTTTAATGTTTACAATGAAAGTTTTACACAATATTATTGTCTTTGCTGAGCCTGGTAGTCGAGGAACCCCTCGCCACTCTAATGCCAATCTTGAGCTGCTCTTCCATGTCGATCATGTGTTCTTTTGTGAGAAAACAGCCTGATCCTAGATGCGCACTCCCTCTCTCAGATGTCACAGACATGTCGATCCTGCCAAGTCGCTTGGCAATGCTGACGCATGTTCGTAGCACGCTGACTATTTCTCACACGTCTAGCCGTTGAGACGCCATCAGCCCGAGAACAGATGACTCTCCATCCTCCACGGTCCTGAGTCACCTGCTATAACTATTACCTCAGGCACCCCGCATAAAGTCAGCGACTCTCGCAGACTGTCCTTATAATGCTTTCTCTGGCCATCAACCCATCGCTTGCCCACTGCTTCCCCGACTTTGCCCACAGTTTACGAGTAATTGAAAGTTTTAACCTGTGAACGTTTACCGCTGGTTGTGAAGCACAATTATTTATTTTATTTATTTATTTATTTATTTATTTATTTTTTCAAAACAGGCTTAGCCCAATTACATTGAAAAATACAAGACATTAAAAAAGAAGAAAAATTACAGGGAAAAAAAATTTTTTTTTAAATTATATAAAATAAAAAATAATGCATATGTATACAAACGAGTATTTACACACAAACGTATGTTACATATATATTCAGTCACTTAAGTATGTTGATGAGTGCTTTCTAACGCGCTTAATCTAAGAAGAAAATTTACTTTTGCTTTTGGTAATGTGATATGAAATATGTCAATATCCGAAGCAGTCCCGTTAAGAAGAGTTAAGGCCCTTCCAACAGGCATAGCGGCTGGAAGACCCGTTCTTGCGTATGTTATTGAGAACAGTTCCTGCCGGCGCAGTCTAGTGTAATTGTTAGGAACATTTAACGCTAATCTTTGTAGTAATGCTGGACAGCTCACAACTCCTCGAACGAGTTTGACAACGTATACCAAGAGACGCAGATCTCTTCTTACGCTCAAGGAGTTATACCCGAGCATGCCCAGCAGAAACTGCGTAGGATATAGCCACGGATAGACACCAAACTCACTCATGTAGAGATATCGTAGATATTTTTTTTGTACTTTCTCCACCATGAGCGAGTTTTGCGCCCCCACCGGGCTCCAAATGCAAGCATTGCTTTCTAGTTTGCTACGGATCAATGAATTAAACAACGTTTTGAGCACCAATTGGTTTTCAAACGACTTAGAGATTCTCATAACAAATCCTAGAGTTTTATAAGCTGAGTTGCACATAACTTCTATGTGAGGACCAAACGCGAGATTGCTGTGGAACAAGACACCCAGATCTTTAATATTATCTGTGCGGGGAATAGGTATAGATTCTAGTGTATATCTATGGAATTTCAAGACGTGTGAGCGATGATACGACATAATTTTGCACTTTGATGCGTTGAAATATAATTTATTATTGTGGCTCCACTCACAAACGTTGTTGAGATCTGCCTGTAGGTCTAAGCAGTCGGTATAAGAACGAATTTTTTGAAAGATTTTGAGGTCATCAGCAAATAGAAGAAACGTGGATTTTTTTATAACTCTACCTATATCATTAATAAAAATAAGAAATAAGGTAGGTCCAAGATTAGACCCCTGCGGAACACCTGAGTAGGCAGTGAAGTAATCGGAGTTGTAGATTCCATGTGAAACAAATTGTTTTCTATCTGTAAGATAATCTGACAGTAGCCTTAGTAAGTTACCTGGGATCCCAAGTTCACTCATTTTTTCTAATATTTTTTTGTGATTGACGCGATCAAAAGCTTTTGCAAAGTCATGATACGAACAATCAATCTGATTGCCACTATCTACAGCCCTTGAAACATAGTCGGTGAAGACCATCAGATTGGATTCAGTAGATCTGCCTCTTCTGAAGCCATGCTGCTCATCAATTATGTATGGGTCCACTAACGACCTTAGTGTGCGATCCATAAACATTTCTAGGAGCTTAGCTATTGAAGAAAGTATGGCGATAGGTCTGTAGTTGGTTATATCGTCCTTAGAACCATTTTTAAATATGGGAATAACTCGAGTCTTTTTCCATTCACTTGGAAAAGTATGGACTCGGAAGACAAGATTAAATATGTAAGCAAGAGGTGCAGAAAGCAATTCACTACAGCCCTTAAGAAAAAATGTAGGTACTCCGTCCGGCCCGACTGCTTTCGTGTTTTTCATCAACTTTATTTGTTTGAGTATATCAAATGTAGTGATGCTTAGCTTAAATCCCGAGGAAGTATGGTGTTCATCAAAAACAAATGCCTCGGAGTCCCTACAATAAACTGTTGAAAAATAATTTGCGAATGCAGAAGATATTTCGGGCCCAGTTATTTGATTCCCATCCCAATTCATAACATTAAGCACTGGAGAATCGTTACGCATGGATTTAATATGATTCCAAAATAGTTTTGGTTCACGTACCATTCGACATTCTAAGTTCCTTATGAAGTCTTTATAGGCCGTGCGAATGTTATGTTTGAGCTGAGCGCGAGCACTTTTGAACGCATCGTAGTCACTCAGACGACAAGAGTGTTTCCATTTTTTGTGAAGAGAATCTTTAAGTCTAATATTCCCAACAATTTCACTTGTGAACCACCTCGGGTATTGCCACTTACGTAGCTCTTTTGGTTTTACGGGAAAGCACTCATCAAATACGCAATAAACATGTTCATACAAATATGCTACCGCCTCGTTCACGTCTAAAATTGAATATAAGGGATCCCAGTTAATATCCCTTGTCTTCAGATATAAGGAATGGAAATCTCCTTTGTCAAATCGCCATTTTTTAAACACTGGATTCTCAAATTTTTTTGGAGACGCATTTATTTTATCCTTGATCAAGAAGACTGTGAGATCGAATTCTAGTGCCGGGTGATGAAGATCTTCTGGTACGAGATGAAAAGGGGCGTGTTGCACCTTGGTGCTAATATTTGAATATATTAAATCTAGAAGCCTGCCGTTAAAATTATTGATATTATTAAATTGTATCAAGCTGTAGGCAGTTGAAAGACACAAAAATTCGTTTTGAACCCCCCGTGCCCCTATCGCGCTATTTAAGTTAAAATCGCCAAGAATTACTACTTTTCTATCTCGTATGTAATTTACATGAGCTAAAATGTTGGTACAGAAGAGCGAGTATTTCTCCTCGGTTGTATTCGGTGGGAAGTAAACAACGCATACAAATATTACTAGAAAACTATTTACAGTGATTTTAACCCAGATATCTTCATTACTCGTTTCTAGGAATGACACTCGTTCAGCAAGAACCGAATCAGAGTTTCTCAATCCAAGTAACACGCCGCCACCACGGTGTGCGGAGACTCCATCAGCGGTCGAGCGATCGCGTCGGAATACTAAATAATTACCATCAAAAAGCTCACGGCTATAGACAGAGGCGTCCAACCACGTCTCGGTAAGTGCAATCAGAGAGTGATTGGAAGCAGCAACATTGTTGAAAAAATTTATTGTCTTCGTCTTCAAGCCGCGCACATTCTGATAGTACGCATTAAGTATTGTGAGAGACGAAGTATTTCGCTTCTCTTTCCCATTCTGTCAGTAATGGCTCGGTAGTTTAGGAGCCTCCAAATTGGTTATCCATTTTTTCAAAAAGGTTTTACGGGGCCAATTACTTGGAGACAAAATTGATTCGGTCTTGCTTACCTCTATTCCGATCTTGAATGACGAGTAGTCACCGCGGGATTTCAATTTCGACACTTTGAATGAGCCGGTAGCATCCAATTTTTTTAAATATATTTCTAAATCCTCTTCAGTCGTTTCACGATGAAGAGGATAGCAATGGTAAAAAACAAATTTATTGGTGTTCATTTCACTGTGCAATGTGCCACGAATTACAGTTCTTTTTTTCCGAACTTCTGTCCAAACACCGTGAGTCACTGTGGCTGTGGGCTCCTCTGATTCGTTTAGATTCTTCAACGTATTATTTGGATTTTTATCATCGTCTGACGATGAGCAGCCTGTGTTTCGTGTTCGAGTGTCAGGTTGCGGAGAGCTATTTTTAGGTTGCGCTGCTGCTGCTACTCCTCTGGTTATTCGCCTTTCCACCGCGACCCCAGGTTTGAGAGGCCGTGAATTCTTCATGGTGGTAGAGACGTACGATGCTCGGGCTGCGTTAACATCTGGGTTTGGGGTCCTGGCTGCAGGTATAGGGCGCGCTGCGGCTGGAACGACAGAGTGCGCTGTGAGGTTAGCGGGGGTGTGAGCGGGAGCGGAGGGTAAGCGGTTGTCCACTGGAGAAATGGTTCCTTTATGGCTAGCTAACACATGTGTTGCACTGGCCATTCCAACGGTACCGGCGGGCTGCGGGGACACGGGAGTTATACACACTGAAGATAATAGAATACGCTATATTTTTAATTTCGTATGAATAATCTTGAAGTCACAACATTATTTTAGATTAAATTTGATTATGACGTGTCTCGAAATAGATGATTTTAATAGAAAACATTATTTATTGCAAACACTTCATATTTTTATTTGATTTGTTTTTGTTAGTATACATGAAAGGGTGACGTGCGGCCACCTGCGTGCACAATACGAATTGCACATATGGAAACAACGATCCTAATTATAGTCCTGATAGTGATGGTCTATATGTAGATATCGGTACATGTTTTATTCAGCAACAATGCACGCTTCGACCGGACAAAGACATCACAATTTGTCACAGTGCAACGGCCGTAAAGATCTCCATTTTGGTTGGATAGACGTTATATGTAGTCTCGCTATTCTTGGACGCAGCCAACTCAGACGGATCGTTATCTCGGATTACATTCACTTGCACTGGTGACGGATGCAATGTCACTTATAGTGCGGTAGCTTAGAAATTAAAAAAAAGTAATGCTAAGTAATGAGTCGTTGTTATTAAGGAACAAGTACAAGAAAGGAAACGATGACGAAGAAGAAAGGACAATGAGAAAAAATGTGAAATCGTAAAACTGTTATAACATGAATGTGTCGTGTGCCATCCTGAAATATAAAAAATGCTGCATTGAATTATGAAAAGTAAAATTTAAGCAAACCAGGGTCCTGAAAGAGATCAAATTATTCAAAGTAAAATTTATGCAAACCGAACCCGCAACCCCTGGATTAGGAGTCAAGTGTCTTACTAACAAGGCCACGGAGGTCGTTGCTAACATAATTCCAAACGTGAGAATAGTTTAACTCCATTTTTCGGTCATTGATAATACAAATTACTTGAACGTTTGTGGCGCCATGTTTTTTACTACCGAAAAGAAAAAATGGTACACAAAAAAATGAAATGTCCACTGTATGGCAACGATGTAGTAAGTGATCATGTGTATTCAATGTGGTTAAAAAATGTTATGGTGATAAGACACTCAAAGATGATGGGATCAGCTCTCAATGACCTATTACTACTGATGTCAACCAAATCAAGTATTTGATCGAGAATAACCAGCGTTTTACGACACAAGTTATTTCTGAGCTGCTGAAAATATCGATAGCCATCGTCTATGAACATGTGAAGCAATTTTGCGTTTAAATTTGACATAAAAATATGACATTGTTTTATTAAGACCTTTAGAACAGTTATTGGAAATGGTAGCAAAGAACATTATTCAAATATAACTATTAATTTTATGATTATTTACATTCTATGTGATTTTTCATATACTATATACATATATATGGTAGTCTTTAAAAATATATCTTTATATAATATGTATACCAAATAATAAGATCCCTTAATAAAATTACGCATATTTTATATCAATTATTATATTACACTTTTGTAGTATATACTGCACAACCTGGCGTGTTAATTGCCATGTGACAATATCTTACAACTAAACAAAAAAGTGTTTCAGGAAACCTTCAGGGAAAATCAAAATGGAACCCTTTTGAAAAACCTGGGCACAAACAGGTATCGAGCAGGCGCCTTAACAACTAAATTACGGAGGTCATGCATATCCTAAAGATGTATTGTATTGTTTTACACTTTCGTTATTTATATTACAGCATGGCGGATTTATTGCCTTGTGTCAATTTCTTACAACCATCCAGACAGCCAACTGGCACCCTTTATAAAAATATTGCGTATCAACCAAGTATCTAACTACCTATCACTAATTTGGCCATGGAGGTCATCTATAAGGATAAATACAATCTCAAACCTGAATAGAGATTGAACAATATTTTATCAAATTTAAAGTGATTTAAATATTGGCTCAAATATATGAGTTGAAAAAAATGACTTAACCGTTTATCGAACTCTAGGTCAGTAACACGATTCGAAATATTGTATGTAACATAAGTAAGATAAGAACTTGAAACTTAAGATTTCTTTTTTTATAAATTAATTCTTGGCGCCGCTGCGTGTGAGTCATTAACGTAATTATTTAAATTGCAATGCAAGATGAGTATGAGCTTTTGAGACGAATCTGTATTCGTATTAAATATACCAGTCCTGTGGTTTACAATTTTAATTTAAATTACTGTGTTTTTCTTTATCACACGTATGTACATATTTTTTAATTTTATCTTTATCAAACATACGTATTTTCTGATTTTCCTTTATTAGGCATACATATTTTTTGATTTTTTCCTTCATCAAACACACAATTTTTTTTATTTTTCTTCATCAAAAATACATATCATGAATGTTCTTTCCTTATGAGACATGCAAAAAAATTTTTTTTCTTTATCAAACATGTATATTTTTTTATTGTAATCTTTATCTAACATACTTTATTTTTTCTTTATCAAATACGCTTATTATTTATTTTATCTCTATTAAACATAAATATTTATTTTTTATTTATCCTTTGTCAAACATATGTTACATATTTTTTTATTTTATCTTTATCAAACATACATTTTTTTCTTTATCAAATATGCATATTTTTTTCTTTATTAAATAAAACACATTTTTTTCTCTTTTAAATAACAAACGTATTGTTTTTTTTGTCCCCTTTTAGTCACCACCTTGTCATCTTCACAACCTTCCAATCCTTACACTCAACTTGTTTTATTTTTAATATGTCAATAAGTGGGCTCGAATCCCTAATTAGAGCGCCCTCGAGGAGTCTTCTCTCTAAACGGCGCTAAATAAACTTTTCATTTTTGCTAGCTGGTCGGAAGGAATTGCTGTATAACGATAATCGTTTAATTCATATATTGACTCAAATTGGACATAATTGGGTTACTCGATATCAGGTTTGGTAAATATTTTAAACACATATGTTGTTGATTTTAGGACTGTCCTTTTTCGGCATTTCTTCAATCTTATGTTAGGTATTGACTAGAAGACTGGTTATTAAATATTAATTTTATCTGAATTGTTTTATTTATTCATTAAAGTAGTATATTTTCGTTTATTTTATTTCATTCGTTATATTTGAGTATTTTTATTTCTCTCAATATCATGTAAAAGACATTGGTGATTTTATGCCCCGTTTATGCTGAGTTTTTGAAATTATTGATATTTCATGTTTTGTTTAGTAAATTTTGCTATCATCTGTCAAGAACTTTAGTGTGTCGAATATTATTTTTAAATAAATTCAGATTGAAAATCACTGAGTTCCCCCATTCTAGTAATAAAATACGAGAAAATATAATTTCTGGCAATCTTACATATGAGCATAACAATAGTTTTTTTCTTTTCTCATTGACCAAGTGTTAAATAGCAAGACTATTGAATTATACAGGCAATTTCTGACTGGCCTTGATTAAAGTAAAGAATGCTGCTCATTATGTTTAATTATTGACGACCTCCGTGACTTAGTTAGTAAGATGCTTGTCTTCCAACGGGTTGTTGCAACCGGTATGGGTTCAATTCCAGTTGGCACCCAATCTTTTTAAAATTGTTTCCAATTTGGTTTTTGTACTAAACGTTTCTTTAACCTTATTTTGGTTGGTTGTAATTGATTATGACAATACAATAAACCAGTTTGGTTGTACTCCGTAGCCTATTTGTTAAGACGCCTGTCTTCTGACACGAAAGTTGTGGGGTCGATACCCGCTGAAAGCCAGATATAAAAAAAAGGTTTTCATTCTGGTTTTCTCTTAAGGCCTCATAAACATTATTCGGGTTGTTTGGAAGAGATTTCCACATGGCAATAATCCGACAAGGTTTTATTATATACAAAGAAAGTGGAATAAATTATTCGCTCGGGCGCTGCTATAGTTGTCAGACGTGATTTGTATAATAATAGTGGGTTCGAGCCCTGAATTAGAGCACCCTTGAGGAGAGTTTGCTATTAATTGGTTTAATAAATTGAATTATTCTAATTAAAGGGTTTTATAAGGGTAATGTTACGAAATGGAAAAAAAGTATTATGAAACAAATTTCTTTCTGCCGACAATCCAATATTTACTCTATATCAAAAGCTTGTTGCAGAAACAGGTAATCTGCGTTTTAAGGAAACATTATTTCCAGTGTGTAGACATAAAGGTTACTCGTTTATATAAATTACTTAAGATGCGCGTATAATTTGCATAATTCTCGACACAAAAGCTTCTGACGAATACGGTTGAAATAATGTTTGGACATTAATATTATCATGAAACGGAACATCCTGCTATTTTTGAATTTCTGATAAGTTAGAAGAGAAGCTTGTATTCTACTTGCAACAAACAAGATTGCTGTTACCTGTTCCAATTTGCAAAGTGGTCAACAATAAACAACCTTCAAATTTATCATACACTCAGTTTTTTTTCTTTAAAAAATAAGGAGTTGTGAACATAAGGCTTATGGAACATAATGTGTTGAGAAGATGAAAAAGAATACTCTGAGATTGTTTGGGCATGTAGAACTAATGAATGAAAAAGATCAACAAAACAAATATACACTGCAAATGTGAGTAGAAGACGTGATAGAGAGAGATAGAGACCAAGGTATGTATGGTTGACTCGAGTGAATGATATTTTAAAAGAAGGAAATGTATTTTTTTTGAGAAATCGTAAGTGTTGTATGAGAAAGTATATGTTCGTAGAAGATGCGAAGGATGTGTCTGGAGCGAATTCGCAATCGCAATCAGCTGGAAAAATGTTGACTATAATTTTTGGGATGCGGAAGGCATACTGATAGATTGATTGAAGGATGCTGATAGATTACAAAGATAAGGACATAACAATAACTGAAGAGTTAAAACAAATTTGTTGATGCAGTTAAAAGAAGCTGTGAAGGAGAAAAGGAGAAGAAAATGGACAAAAGGGGTGGTCTTTTTGCACGACAATGTCACCGTGCACAAAAGAAATTCTGCATTGGCTACTCTTCACAACTGTGGCTTCCAAACATTATACGAGTATCACCCTCCCTAAAGCCCATACCTGACGCCGTTTGATTATTATTTGATTTCAAATATGAAAAAAATAACTTCGAGGGAAGATATTTACGGACGATGAAGAAATTAATAAAATGGGAATTAGAGAAACTTCAAAGTATAAATAAAATATAAATAAATGTATTGATCTAAATACACTTCTTCTTCTTCCTAGTGTCATGTCAGGTCCCCTC
This sequence comes from Odontocerum albicorne, assembly GCA_949825065.1. Lineage (NCBI taxonomy): Eukaryota > Metazoa > Arthropoda > Insecta > Trichoptera > Odontoceridae > Odontocerum > Odontocerum albicorne. Next base: position 35,016,178 of record OX463844.1, read on the forward strand.
AACGTTGACATCACCTGAGAGTAGGCATCTTTGTCCCCGGCAGCCCGAAAAAGATCCCCAACGCTCCTTACACTAGTCCAATCACGAAGATTGCGGAGCCAGGAAATTTGCCTAAATCTAAATACACAATATAATAAAATTAATATAAATATAATATTAAAAGTGCAATTTCGACTTATTTTGTGGGCAAAAGCAAATATTTATTTTCGTGGGTATAAACTTATTGAGAGATCTGAAAATTGTATTAGGGGTAATGGTGAATATACCGACAAGAAAAAAATAAAAAGAAATTTTTTCCACTTCGACACCTTCATTCCGCGAATTTATTGACCTCCCTTCGTATGTTAATATTGTATGTATACATTTCAGTCGTACTGTAATTCACGCGTATTCTCCCTACAAACATGTTGGGACTTTTTAAGATGTAAATTGTAAAAAATTTATTTTTTTTCATTTGCCACCTTTCTTGTTGACTTAATAAAATTATTCAGTATAAATTGTTTTATTGAAGTATTTTATATTTGGTTAAATGTCATATGAAAAACAAACATTGTTATTAAAATATTCATATTTCAGAGACCATGTTATAATTGAAACAACCTTTAAAAAACTGGCATTTCAATATTTTGCAAAAACAATAAATCTTAAAGTATTTGGTTTGAATTCAAACAAATAATCACGTACTTTATATCATATAATTACATATTTTCCATTTTATCTCCTTCATCTTTTTTCATATAATATCATTCAAAATACACGATGATTTATCGAGTATTCGAGTTTACAACCACTGGAATTATCGAATTTGTAATCGAATATTCGAGTTTACAACCACTGAAATAGATAAAGGACTTGTGTCGGAAATAGTAACACACAAGAATAGTCACACAGTTGTACACGTACTGGGTTTGAGCGATTATTGTTATGAGATGAACTCTTTTATCAGACTGGCACCCTTTTTAATTTTATTTTTGGTACCACCGGGAATCGAACTCTAAGCCTTCCGGGGTGGGCGGACAGGGATTTCAAGCATATCTTAATGATGAATGGACCGATGCCAACTTTAAAAGGTTACTGACATTTACAGAATGTAGGAGGTATAAAATAACTATTAATTAAATAGAAATTAGTATCAAAGATAATTGCATTTTCCTTTGTAATTGCTATGCCACTAATTAAATTGACTTGATAATTACAATGTCAAAGATGTGGAATATCAAGGATATTATAAAGCACTACTATAATTTTCGATATTGGTCTTATTGAACACTTTTTATTGCAAATATAATCTGGCAGGCATATTGCCAGGCAGCAATCTCTTCCAACCAAAATACACTAGTGTGAATGTTGTAGTGTTATAGTATTTAAGACAAATAAAGTGTGAATGTTGTATTAAAGGCGAATATCATATTTGATATTTTTTTATCAAGGAATGAGACAACTTTGTTATCAGCTATGCTTAGTGAAGTACTTTCTTTATCCACAAAGTGTTTTTTTTTAATTTGTTATATGCTAGTACTTGTATATGCTTGTTATATGCTTGTTTATCCATTAAAACTATTATATTTACTTGTTAAAGTTATACGAGTATTGAGGATAGTAAATCATTGATATATTTAATCTTTTATCAATTCATTAAACACTTTTATTGCAAATACAATCCGACGGGCGTATTGCCAGGCGGCAATCTCTTCCAACCAACCAGACAAAAGTAAATGAAGCAAGTTACATGGTCGCATAAATAATTCAAATTACTATCCATCCCCACGAAATCTATGAACGCATACGTGAGCATATGCCCACAAACCCCACAAAGACGGACAATCACCCGATCATTTATTTTCATATAAAGTGTGATATCATCAATCAAAGAAAAATGAAGGGATGCTGGAGAGGAAAAGAAAAAAAATCAGGAATGAATCACGTTACATTACTGACTAGAAATTAAGAGTTTTTCAGTCGCTTCTTAAAGCATGCCAAGGGCGGAGCGAGTCTTACATTGGTCTGTAACTGATTCCAAAATCTCACTGCATGGACAGTAAAGGACGTTCTTATTGGTCGGATAAAAACAAACATACTTAAGGTGCGATAAAGCAAAGAAATTAAAGAGTAAATTAAATGGGCAAAATCAACATTTCATGTACCCGTAAATCTAGAAAGTCATTAAAATGGTATCGTATAATTACATCAACTAATTATTCTTAAGTCGAATAATGATCGCAATAAAAGAATAATTCACACCCATAAACTCACGAGTAAGCAAAACATTGTTTATTTTTTTAATAGGCAATCCACCCAAACTAGAATTATTTGTGCCACCAAATTAAAGACATTATGAAATTATATGAGTCAATATAACAAAACCTATAAAAAAAATTACGATTCTAGATAGTTCAAAGTTTCTACTGATTAAGCTTAAAAAATTACGATTCTAGATAGTTGAAAGTTTCTACTGATTAAGCTTAAAAATTACGATTCTAGATAGTTCAAAGTTTCTACTGATTAAGCTTAAAAAATTACGATTCTAGATAGTTCAACGTTTCTACTGATTAAGCTTAAAAAATTACGATTCTAGATAGTTCAAAGTTTCTACTGATTAAGCTTAAAAAAATACGATTCTAGATAGTTCAAAATTTCTACTGATTAAGCTTAAAAAATTACGATTCTAGATAGTTCAAAGTTTCTACTGATTAAGCTTAAAAAATTACGATTCTAGATAGTTCAACGTTTCTACTGATTAAGCTTAAAAAATTAGGATTCTAGATAGTTCAAAGTTTCTACTGATTAAGCTTAAAAAAATACGATTCTAGATAGTTCAAAATTTCTACTGATTAAGTTTAAAAATTACGATTCTAGATAGTTCAAAGTTTCTACTAATTAAGCTTAAAAAATTACGATTCTAGATAGTTCAACGTTTCTACTGATTAAGCTTAAAAAATTAAACAATCGATCTATTAATGGAAAAGTTCCTCGAAGAAAGTAGAAACGTTACATTCATTGAACGCGGCGAAGATATGGATTTTAGTAAATCAAATCTGTCTCGCAAAGGACAACCGATAAATTAATGACCCATAGTTTCATTATCCAGACCACAATAGCAGCCGGGATTCTCCACAATACCCATTCTGTAAAGGTGAAATTGTTTATTTATTTGTAATTTATTATCAGCACAAGACACCTTTTTCAAATTTATTATCAGCACAAGACATTGTTTTATATTTTTTTGTTTTTATCCAATTCACCCTGCTGAGAGTGCTTTGTGTCATTTGTATGATTCTCATTCTGAGCTAAATTTAATTGTTGATATCGTTATTTGAAATAATTTAAAAACATGGCTAAAACATTGGGATTAATAAGGGACAAAATATATGCAATATTGAGATAATACATTTTTATACATAAGAACGGATACCATAGACATAAATGGATACATTTTTATGTAATTACTTTTTAGTAAACTAATACATAATCAATAACATAACAAACAAATTTATTATAAAATACTATTTCTTAACCATCGGCAGACATGGTCTAATGGTTAATCGCTTTCTGGGAAATTCACTTCCGGACTGGTATTACTCGTTTTACATATAAATTTACGTTTTTCTATAGCGTGTATATTGTTTTCGTGTATTTTATAGCATTGTTAAGCAACACAAAAATACTACTAAAAATAAAACGCTGTCTAACAAAAGGATGCAGCAGGTTAAACCTGCATACTGCATTGGATCTTTAATCTCCTTGCCATCGAAAATTTGAACTTGATTTGTCAGAACTGTATGCTTGTTGCTTTTACACAATAAATCAATACAAACAATAAATCAACACAGACGTCATCCATCAACATTTGACGATCGGATAACTGACAATTATATTATACCATATAGTTTTAGCGAAATATTTTATTGATTGAGTTAATATTTTATTCCGAATCTCAGGAAGTTCGTCATAAAATATAAGAAAGTACATAAGTAATTAATAAAGTCATGAGTAAGTAAAACAAACATACGCATGTGTGTATACTACCACGATTGTCCTATCCTCGACACGCATATTTAGCGTACACTGAGAAGAATACATGAAGTGATCATCTTTGACATAATAAGGAATTATGTGATTAGGGATGAGTGTGAAGTTAAGGCTGATGTGTTAGGTAAGATGTAGAAGTGCACTCTAAGATGATTTGGGTACGTGCAAAGAATGAATGAAAAAAGACTAACAAAACAAACATACAGTGCAAATGTTAGTGGAAAACGTGGTAGAGAAATACTAAGGAAAGTATGGTTGGATCAAGTGTATGATATTTTGAAAAAAAATGAAATGTAAGAAGTAAGAACTATTGTAGGAGCTATATGAAAAGATTTATAGGTGGGGTAGAAGCGAAATATATGGTTCTAGATAGGAAAGTCTGATGCTATGTCCTCTGCCTACTCTGTCAAGGAAATAGCGGAATGGTTTGTATAGAAAATAAAAATATATGACAATAACGTAATTAAGTGTCTCGAGTTTATGTTTGTATAAAATACATACACGTATTTTTGTTGGTAATGCTGAAATTTTAAATTTTGGTTTTGGTTGTATGCATTTATAAAAAGGTTAAAAGCCGCTGTCACATAGAATATCCCATGTGGTGTAGAAAAGTTTTCCTTACCCTTACCACATAAAATATGGCTCCATGGAGCGTTAACAATGCTTGATTGATCGATTCTGACGTTTTACTTCTCCTCGCTTATCCTCACTAGGGCCGTCTCCATCATTGCGTGCTCTCTGTCAATAAATTATTACCTCTCATGCGAAGCTAACAGGGAACTTGCTTTGTCCTCCGGGCTGGTTGGAACTTCTCTTCTCTAATTGATTTTGCTGCATGTCCCGCAGGGCACACATTATTTGAAATTTCTGTTATAAATTCTTACTATTATTATTATTTTTCAGTCGTCCTTTTAAGACAATTGCTTTAAATTCCTTCTTATCTTCAGTCGTTTTGCTATTAACGGATCAGGTTTTCGTAAGACATATTGATATTAGATTGTTGAACCAGCTGAGTAGCACTGTGGATATAATCCCGACTTCGTCCAACATTATAAAAATAATTCTGGCGGATATTATTCCTTACGAATAAACTAACCAGTAGCAGACCTTCTTTGTGTTAAATGATGTATTGAAAAGCATGTAGATGCAGGCAACAATATCAATGACGTTTTTACCAATAAAATATTCTTAAAATCTCTTAAAAATATTGTACACAGTGGTGTGTTAATACCAACCTCGATGTGTGGTAGTCAAGCCTTAGTATTAAAACTGAATGGTAGGAACTTAATAAGTTCGATAGAAATACGTGCCTGAAGTAGAATATTTGGTAACGTAATTTGACATATTAAAGAATTATTGGCCAAAAGATAACTGTTTGTTACAGACATATGTAATAAGTAGAATTAAGAAAAGAATCTTGAGATGGTTGGAAACATTGAAAGAATAAGCTGCGAAAGACTTACGAAACAAATATATACTTCTGAAATTTATGAAGAGCTAAAAACAGGAAGGAGGATAGACATAATAAGAAAATTAAGTAAAGGTAGCACAGCGCGGGTTCGCATAGAAGAAGATATAATTTTAACTGAGAAAGGTAAGAAATATCAGAAACAGAAAATCTTGTATGACAAAGCGAAAGCTCTGTTCATGGATAGAAAAGCATCGAGATCTCTCATTTATGCCTACCGCAAAATGGACATGACGTGATGATACATATGACACGTATGTTATCTATGTAAATACCAGACACCCTGTATAATATCCAAAAACATTCAAATGATTAATGGAGTCGAATGCTTCAAATATCCTGTTTAGTACAAGAAACTTATTTTGTACTTTGTGACATTTTACTTTGACTCATTCACATGACATAAGTAATTTATTAGACAATATTATTGATGAAATGTTTTTAAAAAAGGAAACCTTTAACCAAATTACAGCAATTATATTTAAATAAAACACCTACCTTCAGATAAAGGTTAAACTGGAATGAAATATATAATACATAAGTTAAGAAAAAACATTTATGAATCACATCGATTTTTGTGTCGAGACATTAACTATGAATCCATGGGTGTTGAAAACAAAGCGGTAGGTGTAAATTATTATTTTTTAATGAACTATTAATTACTACAAATGGAAAAAAAATTGACGAATAATATATTTCTACCTTTCAATTTATGCTATTAGTACTGTCAACATGACAAATGCCGTGATAACTCTTGTACAATTTTTTTTTATGTATGTTGATTTATTGTTCAATATTCAACATTTCAGTTGATAGATTTCCCCTAAAGGATATGGTTGTCAGATACATTACTCTTTTTCTCCTATATGATTGTCTAAGCAGTGCCATATCTTCAGGAGTACCTCTAAGAATCTCTACTAATCTCCTCAAGGATGAAAAAAATGAACTATCTTTCGCAACGTGGGATAAATAAAATACGAAACTTCACAAAAATCAAAGAGCGTAAGGGTGAATCGGTCAAAACCCTTTGCAAAAGAAGAGCTTGAGCATACAGTTCATATGCTAGTTTTTGTGTAAAAGGCCGTCGATTTGCAAGCTACGATGAGCTTCTTTTTTTCAGATAGTATAAGCTTTTACCACCTTGTAGAAATAGGTTTATGATTTTAATACATATTAAGTCTTAAAAAAGAAAAGTAAATTTAAAATCTATGGTAACATTAAAGACATACCAAGATTAACCACAATGTTCTAAGCAAGTTAGAAACAGTTTTTAATTCAAATTTTAGAATTTCACAATGCGAGTATGTGCCCATAGGAAAGATCTAACAACGTACAGAAAAATATTTTAAGATACCCAACGAAAAATTGTCTTAGAAGTATTATCGTGTTATAAAAATATATTTTGCAAACGAAACGCTTTTAATAATTAATTTTACTTAATAAAAAACCTTAGACATTAAGAGATTCTTAAGACTTTTACGGAATAATCTTAAAGCTCATACACCTTTCCATCGAGGTTGTTTTAAACAAACCCCAATTGAAACTATTTCCACAATCGCTGAAATGCCTCCTCTAAACAACCGCTGTAATATTGCTTGCAAGAGTGAGAACACTAAGAATTAATGATCCAAAACCCCTTATGTACGACCAAATGCAATAAAATAAACAATACAGAGGGCACGTAAAAGTTTTATGAACACCCAGAGCCCCCTTGAAGGCTCTCCGGAATGTGAGTGGACCAATTCCTGGAATGCTAGAATGTTAAGCCTGAAGACATACATAAATATAATCATGGTAGTGTCTGCCAGTAGCACATCATCTACCATGGACCATATGGAAGTCTCTTAATCGTATACACACCCACGTGAGAAATACCTCAAATGGAGGATTGGCGCAAAGCACCCCCTACTATGCATGTGTGGAAACAATCAATGCTGCATTCGACGGTCTTCTTACTATGTCCCGTAAGCTGTTCGAAGGAAGACATGTAGAATGCAATTATAGTTGCATATTTCTGGATTTAGAGTTGGTAATGTCGATACGATTCAATTGAATCCATTCAATGATATAAAAGCAAGATGAAATAGTTATTATCTACTATCTTTTTAAAGTTAGTCTCGCTCAAAGTCTGGGATTTTTATATCATTTTGATAACCAGCTTGCAGACAAAGATATTAACTCTGGGCTTCATACGAGTACATGTAAATACGAGAGTCCCTAAAAAAGTACGATACGGTTAATAAGTTAATACTATATGTTGTTAGAGGTAGTCAACTTATACAAGTAAGCGTTAGTTCATTTAGTTGATCATCGAGATAGGGGATTCCTATAAATTGATTGGAATGGAATACAGGAAATAAAATACCTAAAAAATATCCAAAAGTTATTAAATCCAACACTCAAAACGCTTATCTGATCTATAAAATGATAAAATGAGGACAGGAAAAAATGGAATGCAGTTTGTTAATTTTACACATGCGATTTTTAACCACGCGTAGAAGAATAGTATGCAAGTTCTACCAGAGTAGTATGCAAAAAATAACTTGTGGTAGGTGGATGGATAACTTGTGTAATATATCATACAGCAGAAAAATATACGAATAAAATAGTGATTATTTTTAATGTTATCATATAAGCTCTAGAAATATTTAAGTAAATTTATAAATAATTACGGAAATTTACAAGTCAATTAAGCTTCGTACTGAGCAGTGATTACCCAGATTATAATTTATATATAAATGCAATCACAAAAAACAAACCAAAGAATGTTGTATTGACAGTTTTTTCTTTAATTTATGGTGTAAAATAACAAAGGACATCACAGTAATTTTAATTGTATTAAAGAATTACCGTCGATACGGTATGCAATCCCTCGTGATTGAATATGAATGTCAGCCAGTCTTGTATATGGAAGATGTCTGTATATGTATTGGTTTATTGTACCTAAGCTACTTTATTTTATTTTAATGTATAGTACTTTATCGACCAATAAAAATGAGTTACAAGAAAAATACTCAAATAAGTGCGCATGAATATAAATACCACCCAAAATAAACATTTACATGAATCATGTAAAAAAAATATCAGAAAACTGTACGTACAAACATACCACTAACCACATATAAAATAGAAACAAGAGACGGGTCAAAACTCAGGTAATCAAAGGCATTAACATACAAAAAAAGAAAAGAACATTCTAAACCACAAAAAAAAACAAACGCACTTCGAAACTTCGACATATCTTCAGAGGTCTCGAAAAGTTTGAGAAAAAACTAAGTCAATGAAAAGAAAGAGGAAAATAAAGTCACGTCGTCACGTGGGATGTATGATTCAAATAAACAAAAACGCTCTCTAGGAGAACTTTTAAAAGAATTAGAACTGTCACCAAGTATGCCCAAGACTGTAGCATAGTCATTACCCAATCGATGCAATCTGGGTACGGGAGAAATCTAATAATAATTCTACAGCTCTCATTCCGGAATATATCCTACAGTATCGCACTTCTCAAACAACTTCGAAAGTCAATCAATTCCAGTAACTTAGAACAGTCAATTATCTCATTCACTGTTTTGAAACGTTAGGATCGAATCAAACATCACTCTACGATCGGAAATTCTCATCAAATTCAGACGCGACAACACGCGATAACTTTATCAAACATATAGTCTTGAACGATCAAACTCTTCGGAAAGAAAATGAAATTGGCAAGTATGGTTTATCTAAGTTCCATGACGATCGACAAGTTTAATCCGCTGCATCCTTTCGTTTGGCAGACAACAATGTTATGTTGTTTAATAACACTAAAATACTTTATCATCAGTAGCTTAGTAAGTAAGACTGGGCTCAAATTCTGATGGAATAAAAAAATTCAGTGCATTATAGTTCATCTAGTAACGTGCGATAGACGTGTGCAAGTGCTGTTGCCCCTTCACGTGCAGAAACATTGCCAACAAGGTGCATAACGGCCTGCGAGTTTCGTGCTTACTCCAGTGGTTGTACAGTGAATCCGAAAACAATGTTGTCTCCCGATCACGGAATTCAATATAAATACCATACATCACCGATTTGAATATGTCAAAGCGTACCATACGAATGAAAGAATTGGAATAAGCATGATAAAAACATACATTTATATGTAATATGGTCTAAAAATAAAACTTATCTGGAAATGAATCCACCGGGATCGAACCTGGAACACCTGATTGCTTGAAGTGGTCGCTAGCAGTAAGATCCGTATCACCGACATAAGTAAAGTTTTAGCAAGACTGTCATCAACATATGATAGAAGATTAAATCAAACATACCTGTATATATTCACCATCACGCTGTTTCCACGTCAACGTCAGACTTTCCTATCGCAATACACATATTTGACATATTTCCTTAGCCTCTTCTTCTTACTTTTTACATTCATTTCTTTCAAAAAATCATTAATTTAATCCTACCATACTTTCCTTGATATTCTTATACTGCACATTTCACTCAAATTTTCACTCTTTATATGTTTTATTAATATTTCTTCATCCAATCGTTAAACATGCCCAAACCATCTTAGAGTTCTCTTATTTATCTTACTCAACACATCAGTTTTAAGTTCACAATCATCCCTTATCACTTCATTCCGTATTCTGTCATACATTGTCCCCCATGTATTATTGTCAGTGCATGCATATTTAAAGGATTTATTCGGCACTTTTAGATCAAACGTATTTTATTGCATAATATTTTTTTATATAACAAAGGAACTATACGAATTCTTAGTGATCCACGAAACTATTTCAAAACTGTATTTAATTTTTTTCAATGGGTCCATTTGATTGTTGTATTTTTAAAGATGCGCCTATGCATATCTGAAACGTGGAGTCCAAAATATGAATTTGAATAATATTTAATGTTCAGACTGGCAAAAAATACACAGAGTTCATGATCAAAGAATTGTTTGCAAATGATCAAAGGTATTCGATTGGGAAACTTAAGATTTTCAAACCATTCTAAGGTTTTTTCGTATTTGGAGACTCAATTTTTTCGTTTATATTTTCATCGACACTCGACTTGCACTCTTTATTGTCTTTCCCATTAGACATTCAATTATCACTAACAACAAAAAAATTTGTTAATTTTTAAGAGATCTTAAAAATAAAATAAGTTATTTATCTAATTTATGAATAGTTTCAGCTTTAACTTTGTAGAACTCCATATCAAAATTACAATAATAAATTAAATTGTTATTTCACTAATTAAATTAATCCCCGTGACGCATGTTTCAATTTCCTATATCGAGATTGTCTTTGGACGAAATGACTCCGGTTTCTTTCAAGAGCGATGCTTAGGTGCAATGCGAGCGATGCTTATGAGCGATGCTTGTATCATGTTTTATCGGAAATCTTTGTGGTCTTTTGACCCAAAAGGAAATAAATAATGAGGCTTTTTTTAATCCTTTAATTATTTTTGCTTATGATTTAATGTTATTCTTATGTTTCTAAATTCATTGTTTTATATAACTTTTGTGGCGTAAATTCCGTATAATGAAAGCCTCGAGATAATAGGTATCATCACGTGTCCCGGGAACTGGTGTAATTAATGGAATAACAAAGTAATATATATTTTTATATATTCTTTGAAAAATATTTTTCATCGGTTTTATAAAAACTATTTATGTTAAAAATAATTCACTAAAAGTCGAAAGCAAATACTGAAAATACACTCGTAAAATGACCACTATAATCCCTTAATAATATTTTCAGCTTGACATTAATGCTCTGAAGCCAAGTCGTGATACTTATTTCAGGTCGTGAGCTTTCAAGCTTCATTCTAGTCTTTCAATAAATATTGAACTCTTACTCAAACTAATGACAATTTATTCCCCATGAATATTGCCTTAAAATCTTTGAATAAACAAGAGTTTATATGCTTGAGTTAATCCTGTATTACTTATACAATTTCTCTTGAAATCGTTAAAACGATTTCCAAAATATGTTTAGTAGTTTTTTCAGATATAATATTATATTTGAAGATGGTGTTTATTATTCAAATATTATCTATAAATTTGAACACGTCCATGACTAATAATACATATCTGGCGAATTTATTGCTTTAAAGTAATTTCTTCCAATCAACCAGCTTTGGTATCAAAATAACTGTCGATATACATGACAGTGTCATAAACTTGGTAAGTAAAAATAATATTTGAGTAAAAGTTACAAAATTTGAACCAAAATATATACGAGTAATTAAAAAAAAATAGGTTTTAGAATACGAATTGTGAAAGTGTTGGGAGTTGTATATAACAATTGTTATTCGCAAGTTTCCTTAAAAAATATTTTTACCTAAAAGTCTTAATTCAAACCCACCAGTGCAGTAAGAAAAATGGACTTATTCCCATGTATCATATATGTTATATAATTTATTTGTACTTAAATTAAAAAATAAACCAATCGAGGATTTTACTCGTAGTTTATATTTTTTATTTTAAATGTAAATAATAGTCGAAAATAAAAAAATCGTCATGAAATTCTTAAGAAACAATTAAATGAACTAATTTGTGGAATTGGTTACTATTCTTCGAAAAAAATATTAAGTTATAAATTTATTTCAAAAATATGGCATTGAACTCAGATCATATTCGTAAATGTACTTCTGTTTCTTAAAAATAGTATTGCTATGACAAATATTTAGAAGAATAATATTTGCCTATCTATTTATTGACCCGTTTCCATATTTTGAAATTAAAATGGTTGGATGTGATTTTGAAATCGGAATAAAATACATAGAATGTTAGAAAAATTCACGATATCAAACATAACAAACAGGAGCTCACGGCCATTATTTAAGAAGACATATTAAAAAAGCCATGATTCATTCAAAAATATAATTCTTAACGTCAGTTATATTTAAAGGTGAATGATTGATTGCGTAGTTTTATTATTATTAATAGGTATAACAATTATTCAGTTAAATTAACAACCGCCCAAGTTATGTTTTTGCACTCAACATTATTGAAATAGATTAACTGTTATTAGTTGTTGCAACGAAAGTTTTTTTTACCTTAATTAAGAGTTAGAATTTTTATTTCTCATTTGCTTTTTACGATACATAACGGTAAATAATCATTTTAATTTATATCATTAGGCACCCAAAGAAAAACAAACAAAAGTCATGAAAAGAAATGCAGAATGAATGATGTCATGAAAAATAGATTGAAAAAGAGAAAAAAATGTGAAAAATAATAAAATGAGATGATAATAATATGAAAAGTAATAATTTGAAGAAAATATCAAGTAAATGATTAGTCAATAACGCATCATTCTCTTATCGGTTTCATATTTAAAACCTTATTTTTTTATTTGCATGCAAAGCCTTAGACTACATAAAATTCGTGTATATAGAAGACGTATACAGTAAAAATAACATAAAGAATGAGGTAAACTTTTGTTAATTTCTTTAAATTATATCGGCTTTTCCCGATTAATGTGTTGCATAAAGGAATCACATTTTGCTAGTATTTTTGAGAAAAAATGCTTTATCGTTTTTCATAATTCAAAAACTTTATTTTTGCGTATTTAAAACGATCAATTATCCACGTTCTATCAACGCCCTTTATAGCTGGTCACATAATCTGCGTGAAAAAAATAATTTTCTTTTTGAGCTACACATCATCATTATTAATTAGCCTTTGAAAAAATATATTTTATGTTCAATCAGATATGCTTCATCCTTAAAAATATTTAAGAAAAAAATATCTTAATATATACTTCCTGCACTCCATCTATACAATTTCCATCCTCGTCTCTGTTTATATGTCATTTATTTTATTCTTGTTATTCATCTATCACTCAAATCTAAGTTTTAATTAAATAATATTTAGACACGGTCATATCTCGTATATCGTTTATATTCGATTATGAAACAAAAGCTAGTCAGAAGAAATTGCTTCAAAGCCATAAATCCGCCAAATACGAGTATATTTGCATGGAAATGTAAAATACATTATTTTGTAACCTATATAAATTAAACCCGATACACCTGAATAGAAAATATGTTATTTTAAGGTTATAAATATAACTGCTTATAAAGACTGTAGATAGAGTTCACTACGATCTCGATTATCCATCTCAACTTCTATTGCATGATGAAAAATATATACTTTCTTCAACAATTTATTCAGTCGACTTATTACAATGATAAAACGTCAAAATCACCTCGCTTATGCAAATGTATTTAAGAAATTAAACCTCTTCAGAGCTGAATTAATTCTAAGGTTTTAAAAAAATATTCTTGCTTGGAAGTGTATTATTTATACTAAATCCAACATTATGTCGTATTAGTTTAGATAGATGGCGTCCAAAACGTTCAAAGTCGATAATATAGTATCCTAAACTTCATTTGTTATCATTGTGAGAAACATAAATATATCACAAAGTTGTTTACAAAGTGCATATGAACTCTGTGTCCATTATAATGGGCACACGGTCTGAAGACGTTAAGTTTTATTGACTTAATATATTTATTATCAGGGAAAGAAATACTTTATTACACTTTCGTTGTATACAGTAGAACCTTATTTATTGCCATGTGAGAATTTCCCTTAACCATCCAGAAAATGTTAAAGAAATCTTATTTGAAAACCAGGCGGGAAGACTTTTTAAAATAATCTGGCTTCCAACGGGAATCGAACGTGCAGCCCCCGGATATAAAGATAGGCGTCTACTAGGTCACAAAATGCATATAATATCTTCGTCTCGTTTGATGTAGGAGAATATGGATAGATTACATATACTCGTATATTTACTCGTAGCTAAAGAAATATTTAAAATCGATATTATCATGATCCACTTATCTCTAAGAGTTACAAGTATTCCCAAAAATTATTGAAGATGATTGATTATAAAATATTTAGTTATGATAATCTGAAGTAGCTGACATGTACAGTGTTCCATTTCTAAACTTACAGTTTATGGTTTCTGCTGTTAAGAAAGTTACCCTGGTTTCTGGGTAAAAATCAAGATATGTGTCCATCACATAATAGCAACCTGAAGTTCTTGAACAACATTTACAATACCTTGGAAATATATGCCCATAATAGCTTCCTTAAATATAATCTAAATGTCCTTTGACTTCAATACTATTGTTATGATTGTATCTAAAATAATATACAATATAATTTATATATGCCTACTAGAAAAACAGAAGTAAGCGACTTTATCCAAATATTTGAAAATAAATCATATAATGCCGGTCGAGATAACAATCAATTTCAATGTAAAAATATTGATTTATTTTAATTAACCAATTATAAAAATTTATATGAAACGCACGCTAAGTAAACACCGAAACAGCCTTCGAAAGTTTTACTCGTAGTTTATTTTAGTACTCGTAGTTCACTTCTGCACGCATGACTCCATTAACTCAAAATTTCGCTGCGAGGAAAATAGTAAATGTTTTCGAAATTAATAATTGAATTTAAAAATTGCTGTCATCTAAATCAACGTGAATGTCATTTATTACCACTGATCAGAGATAATAAACGTTAAATTTCCTACAAAGATTTTATATCCGGGCTCGCCCTCTTTTGGGGTGGTGTATCTCGACTAGGGGGATGCTATGAGATGAGGCCATACCTTTTAATAGCTTCTCTCTTAAATGTACATATCTTGAAATATAGATGTAATTTCAGAATACACGTTTATACTCGTATGTGCAACATATGTATGTACATACTATGCTGCTATAAGTAAACCTATATGTATTTAGTTATTTAATATATAATATATTTATATATCTGTTTAAAATATGAATATTTTTCCATTTAAAAAAGATATATCTAATAACTTTGCAAGGATTTTTTATTAATGAATTTGTAAATCGATTTAAGTTACTTAGAATGAATTTCTCGTGTAATTAATGTTATCTTCAAATCAAAACACAAGTATATATTACATTTATAAATACAGACATTTTAAAATTTTTGTTTTAAAAGATGATGAATACAATCGCAAGTTTCAAATATATACAATTTTATACAAAAGTACACATCTTTATTGTAACTTTGAAATAAATATTGTAAAATACAAAATTAAAAAAATACTAAGACTGGTAATAATCTTCAACTAATTGATTGAATACCCCTGTCAATGATTTGTCAATGAATCGAGCATCAACTAAAAATCACGTATTCTCATTTAACCCTGTATTAGGCAGATATTTAGACAAACATGTACAAACGAACGTAGTTATTTTTAAATCTACGTTGAAAATATGTAAGTTAAATAATAGTCGGCGTTTCGAAGCCGTTGAAGACGTCTTCTTCAGGGCGATGTCAAATTCTGTAATGTTTTGTGACACCCTGAAAATGAAGACTATATGTGTAACTCCATAATTTAAGACAACTTTATATCTTGAATCTTAAAAAGGACGTTTATTTCACTTTTTTTTTCCTTTTGTACTCACCACTGTTTTATTTTTTACACCTACCTACTCCTTTTCCCTTATTAGCCACTACCCCATCTGCTTTATTTATTTTATTAAAAAAATAAGCGTCCACTTAATACGGCAACTCAGAAAAACGTTTAGAACAATAAATAACTTATTTTCAGCTCGAATAGCATTAACTAAGCAAAGTTTATAGTATACATTATTGAGGTGCATGGCCGCGCGGTAACGCACTAGACTTCCGTGCGGAATGTCGCCGGTTCAACCTCGCGCGGTGTTACTCCTCTCGAATGACAAGCATTTTTCAGCCTAGTATTCGGGGATATAAGGATATCTATAACTTATCTATTCTTTCAAAAAAAAAAGAAAAAAACATGCCGGTGTGTTCTGATCGTCTCACTTCGGTGTGAATTCCACGGCACAGGCTTCACTTACCAACTGAATTGACATTGAAATGGCGAGGGGATCCTCGACTACGGGGACAAGCAACGAACGAACGGAATTATTCATAAATGTTTTTGGGCACATTATTTAAGTTTAGGGTTAAATCATATATATTAGATTCGTACCAATTTTTGATTTAGAAATTACAGGCTTAGCTTAAGGCACTATTCACAAGGTGAGAGAGTTAATGAATAGGCGTTTACAATGATTTATCTAATAACGTATTAGATCAGAGCGATGATTTTTTTGTACTAAAATGATGTTCTAATAAACTTCTATGTATAAAAAACGTAAAACATTACAACGTTTAACTAACTATATTTGATCAACGTTGATTGAACATATTAGAAAACACTTTGATTTTTTTATGCATGTATACTTTCGTGCTACCGGAATAAAATTCCATTGAGACTTGACAGAGATTTAAGAGATAATTCTTATAACAACTCTTGTTAACCAATAATAATCCAATAAATGCGATATATAAGTGATGAATATGTCAAAAAAATATTTTTTATTGATAGGAACATAGTATGTACATATATCTTGAAATTACATAAATATTTCAAAATAATGCCGAAGAAAATACGTTAAAGAGTACCATTAGTACTCATCTCATAACACCAGACTTGATACACCCCTACCAATAGAGGGCGAACCCGGCCGCGAGGACATCAGATGTTTTGAGCCTATACCTTGTAAATGTACTTGAGTAATTTTTGTACAAACTTGTGAAATATATTTTAAGTGTGGAGTTCCCTGAGACACGAATATTATTTCAAGGGGCACCCTTGGTGAAAATATTGAGAAACGCTGTTATTATCTCTTCCTTCAAGCTGCAGGGATATCTTGCTAACAATTATAATCCAAAAATGTTCTTTTGCATGCATTTAGAAAATATTGTAACATTGAAACGAACATTTACGAAATAAGAGGAAGAAATTTTAGGTTAAGAAAAATACCATATACCATATACGGACGACCTTTGGACCAATAAGTTTCGTCCACTTGGTTCCTAACTTATTTACTATATTACCTAAACCATAAGCGATATTATAAGATACTGTCAATAAAAAAAACTGATGTATTGTATAATAAATTAGACCAGATTTTAGTAAGAGATACTGTTAACACAAGATAAAAACTCAAATTGGATCAAAAGCAATAGAGAAGTATTTCATGTTCAGTCCTTGTTTGTTCATTTTATTGGATTTATGAGCGCAATTTTTGATACAAATCTAGAATTACCATAAATAAAATTAACGTTTCTAATTTAAATGCTCATTTTGGTGTAATGTGATTGTAGTGGGATTTTTTATATTTATCACTACTCTTTACATGTTTCTTTATATTATATTTTATTTTGTGTAAGTTACTTGCCTTAGGAAGGTCAAACGCTAAGTAAGTAAGTGAGCAATTTGTATTGTTCATTGTAAAAATAAAAAAATTAATAAATATTTTTGTTAAATACCTCCCACAATTTTATAGGGGTTAAAATAAGCCCTTACGTGAACGGTTTACACTTTATACTACGATTTCCATTAGAAGACAAAAATCTTTTTTGAGCGTGACTTCACGTAGAGACGAAATAAATGTTCCACGGTGACTCCACTTCCGGTAGCGACACATCAAACTATGAAAGGATAGTAGCGATGGCGAACTCGATGCCCAACATCACGGGAGAAGAATAAATATACCAAGAAATTGACTTCAGACCAAAAGTTCTTCGAATACATTGTGGTTTTCTATCGAAACCAATAAATCTTTAGCCTTAAATTAGAACGAATACATTACTTTTATATTACAAAAAATCACGTTAAGGGATCTTTGTGTTTTAATTTTAAAAAGCAGTTATTAAGCACTGTACATAAATTCAGACGAAATGAGAATAAGATAAAAACTGAGACATCAATAACCGGCTAAGATGATAGTCCACGAAACTATTTTAGCACCAACTTTGATGTATAGAAGTGGAACGTTAATGTGGAAAAAGTTTGAAAGGAACCAAATAAATGCTGTAGAAATGCTTGGATTGAGAAGAACACATTGGATGAAACTATATGACAGAATCGGAATGAAGTGACTAGAAATGAATTTGAACTTAATACTGATGTATCGCGTAAGATCAAAATGGTTTGGGCAACGAATGAGTGAAGACATTAAGAAATTAAATATACAGTGCAAAATGTTTTTTTTTATTTTTTATTAAACAAGTAAATTACTATACAAACATTTGTCAAGGCTATACCTATATACAAATTTATTACTTAACTAATCTTAATTATATGTTATAATTTATGCACTTATTTAAACTTATTTTCCTACATATCATTTTATTTTATTTATTCAATCTTAATATATGAGATCTTAGAAATAATTAACACATACATACTACTTATAACTAGATAACAATTCTTACACTAATTATTCAGCAAAAACAAGTCCACTCGTTCAGGCTACTTGTATTCCATCACATTCACTCAGACCTTGGTCGTCCCAGCTAATACTGTAGGTGGACTAGTCAGGCAACAGATAATGCTTCAGGAGCTTGTGCTTATAACGGAAGGGTAGGTCGGATTTACTATCGTAAGCCCCCAGGGCAGCGACTAAGGGATTTCTGTGATTTTGTTGGCTTTTATAGAACTTCACGGTCCAAGCGAGGATGTGGTGTTGTAGGGTTTCTTCTCGCTGTTCAGCGTGAAGTCGGGTAAGATTTGTTCTGGGATGGGTGTTAAAAGATATCTTGAATGCCTTGTTCTGCACTCTCTGGAGTTTCAGGTGATCCGTATTGCTCACACTACCCCAAACGGGTGCAGCATAGGTCAAGGTAGGACGAATAAGGGTTTTATAGAGGAGGAGCTTATTTTTGGGTGAAAGGAAGCTGCGTCGATGAAATATCGAACTGATAGCCCCTATGCCCTTGTGACCCTTCTAAAATGTGAGTGGGAGGTCTGGTATAGGAAAATCAAGTGTGTTTAGATCAAGTGATATTTTGAAAGAACGAAATAATATGAGTTGTATGAAAATATGTATGAATGTAAATGAGGTGAAAGATGTGTGTCGTGAGAGGAAAGTCAAATGCTATTTCTCCACTGCCTACCCCGAAAAGGAATCTGGGATTTTTTTCAGAACTCGATCAATGTAATACAATATAAATTTTGAATAAAATTTGGTTTGTTAGAAGAAATTACCAATGAACATGAGATACGTGAGGTGTTAATTTAAAAAAAACGACAAAATGTTTCACTTAAAACATTTGAAATATAAAACCAAATATGTAAACTCTATTTTAAAATATTGATGATTTCAGTACTAAAATATCATCGGTAACCATAACGATATCGACTATCCGAAAAACGATCAAAATATAAAACGTAACGAAATATGAAATAACACATTTTTTTAATAGGCAATCCACCCAAACTTGGATGATTAGTGCCACCAAATTAAAGTCATTACACAATTATATGATTCAATATAATAAAACCAATTTAAAAAAATGACAATTCTAGATAATTCAAAATTTCAACTGATTAAGCTTAAGAAATTTGAAGTTTACTCAGTTGAAACTTTTGAAAAGTTCCTCCAAGAAAGACGAAACGCCACATTCATTGGACGCGGTAAATATATGATTATTTGTTATTTATTTTATTTGAGGAATATTTCTGAGCGTTTTAGATTATTTTTCACACTTGAAATATAATAAAGCATGAGCGTTAAGTAAAAAAATCAACTGCTATGAATTTTAATATTAATTTTAGGAAACAGTTCAAACACTTTCCATCCAAGTAAGTAATTAAAATAAATTATATTTGGACACCAATAACGATAAATAACTTAAATACATTTAAATCATCGTACATTTTTAATTTGCATAATA
Organism: Odontocerum albicorne; assembly: GCA_949825065.1. NCBI lineage: Eukaryota > Metazoa > Arthropoda > Insecta > Trichoptera > Odontoceridae > Odontocerum > Odontocerum albicorne. Next base: position 35,036,427 of record OX463844.1, read on the forward strand.
AGCATGTATATATTCCATAATATTGACCTAGTCCGCAATTATACTAACCAGGCGCCAGTCAAATATATACACACATAAATATGCATAAAATATATTTTTGGACTATTCTTATTAATAAGTACACCTACAATATATTTTGAATATGTTAAAAAAGGTCAAAATTAATATTTAAATTCTTACTTTTTTTTTTAAATAAACCGTTCTTTGCCCTTTGTCGACGACAATCCATTTGTTTATTTATTGAGATGATCACTGTTATATTGAAAATTGGAAGAAGAAGGCGAGGATTGAAAATATACACTTCTTTAAATATTTTATTCAGGTGACTTATACAATGAATCACGGATATTTGGGATAAAGAAACTGAAACTACTTTTCTCGCTCTCCCCTTATCTTAAGAGTTTGTGAGCGTTTCCAAGAACATATTCAGACAACGGTGAAATATTTAATATTAGAAATCTCCAATGACTGGCATGTACAATGTTACATTTTTAAACGTACAGTTTATGGATCTTGCTGTTAAGAGAGTTGACCCTAGGGTTTATTTTATGGACAAAAACAGAATAAGCGTCCATTACATAACATCACTCAGTAAGATGGATCAAAAACTCAGATCGATTCCTGGTAAAATTCGTACCGTAGTTGTTTTTCTCTCGGAACAATTGTCAATTGTAACACTTTCAACCAACCAAGATACTGCATTGACCAGAAAGGGAATATAGGAGTGAGTTATTTTTCGTCTGGTTATATTATTGGGAATCGGACCCAAAACCAACGAATGACAAAGTGTTAGACTACGGAGCACTGTACTTTTGGTAACATCATGAGCGTTAACTTCCTTCCGAATACATGAGCGTCAGTGATCTATAGTTCGGAAATTCTAGGATGAGTCCTGTGACAGCTCATAAATTTGCCCCAATACGATGTTCAGTAATTTTAATTATTTTATCAACTTTAATATAAGCCTCAATTCTAATAAATAGCAAGTTATTTAGGTAAATACATTACATAATGTTGTATTGGGGATAATTTGTCAGCGGTCACAGGATTCATCCTAGAATTTCCGAACTATAGTGATTCGATTGTTTGTCATTTATTCTAGTTACTTGAGTTCAATTTACAGCCGATATTGAGCAAGAAAAATAACCCATCTTATATATCGACTCTTTTTTTAAAAATTGTTACTTTTAAAGGGATTTTGCGATGAGATTTATTACAAAACACCGCTATGTAATTTATTTACCCTGACTTGATTGATTGCCGTTTTTTTAAAGAAAATTAATGGTTATGTCCTACGGATAGAGATTATACGATATGACAAAGTTCCTTATTTGGTGTTATAGTTTCATGAATATACAAAAGAAAGAAATCCATTTATTTTATATCGGGGTATTCTGAAGGAAACTTAAGGGCAGTGATAGAGGTTGTTATGAGTTATAACCACTATTAAACGTTGTGAGGATATCGAAGTAAAATAAAAAAAGGTTATCTTAAATGCTTTTTGAGACATAAAATTTTAAATAAATTCCTTATTTTACTAAGTATGCTTGAAATCTGCGATCTGCAACTGAACAATAAGTACAAAGTACTTTTGATATAAAAAAATATAGTATGGTTTTGGCAGAATATGTGGTAACATAAATCAAAGAGTAGATAAAATATTTATTTATTTGTAAGAGGTTATAAAAATGTCAATAACAATTTATGTTTCTTTTTTACAATATTTTAGCTTAATTGTTATGCAATTTTTCAACAATATTTTAGAGAAAACCCTTTTGAAAAGTATAGAATGTCTCTCTAAAAGTATGGTTTGTCTAAAAGTATGGTTTGTCTAAAAGTATGGTTTGTCTAAAAGTATGGTTTGTCTAAAAGTATGGTTTGTCTAAAAATATGGTTTGTCTAAAAGGCTCGTGTGGTGAAAAAATTCTCACATTTAATAATAAATACATAATTATTCGATATTTTCTTACTCTATCAAACATCGTAGTATCAAATATTCAACGCAAGGTTCGTATTTATCCTGTTCTTATCACTCCTTTTTGATGATCAGTTTTCACTTCCATACATAAAGAATAACTGTTTTTTTAAAGATGGGTGTTATAAGTACAATTAAAAATGAAATATCGAGATGGCTTCGCTTACGAAACAAATATAAATATATGTGTAGAGAATGAATGCAGAACGAAAGAAAGTTAAGAAAACCGGAAAAAATGGAAAGAGATAGTTGAAGAAATATTAACTGAGGGAAGAGCTAGAAATATGAGAAACAGGAGAACATGAATGACTAGTTATATGGATAAAAACGAGGCGAGTGTCGTTTGGATGAATAGAATAGACGTGAAGATCTGCCCTCTCTGCCTAGCCCAAAAAAAAACATGGCATGATGGTCTGTATGTAATAAATATGCAAACTGAAAATATATAATGACCTTATGATGTGTAAATACTAAAGCGATTTGAAATTAAATTCAACAATTCTAAACTTTCATGCGTGTATGAAAGACTTATCATTATGAAATATGGTTTAATGTTTATTTAAATGCGTTATTTGCAACATTCCCATCAAGTCCAAACAGTTTGAAGTGAAAAAGAGTATACGGCAAGGGTGCATCCTCACTCTCGATTTTTTTAACTTATGTGGAGGGTATACTATGAGGAGAGCACTTGACTGGGATGGAGCAGAAGACTGGGATGGTGGGATTGCTATTGATGGAAGAAAGCTCTCAAATCTAAGATATGCAGATTACATGACGTTAATGGCAACATTAGAGTAATAATGGCCACGCTTCTTAAAAAGGTGGGACATGAGAAATAGATCCTGGGCCTGAAATAGATCAATAGATTAAAAACTAAACTTATGATAATAGATCGTAGAAACTAATTACCACCAAGTAATATTAATCATGGTCTGAAAGTGGTTACTGGCTTTATTTACTTAAGCTCCAGTATTTTCAATAACGGGGGGTGCGAGGCTGAGAAAAATGCGACGTTAAAGCTGGAAGAGATATAATAGAGCAGAATTATGGCCATCACGATAAAAATGCGCCTAGTTAAGTATCTCGTATGACGCGGAGACTTGGATTCTGAGATCAAGCAAGAGAAGTAGAATAGATTAATTCTAAATGTGGTGCTAGAAGGATGTTACAAATTCCGTGGACAGGATGCTGGAGAAGGGTGTTACAAGGCGAACTAACGCCTCCATTCTCGAAGAACTGAGAATCACCGACAGATTGTCGACAATATGCCTTCGACGAGTCCAATTCTGTGGGCACATTACTCGTGGTCAAGGAGACAGTTTAGAGAGGTTTGTGGTTGAATCAACTGGACTACCCGCAACTTAAGTGAGCGATGCAACTGCTCTTAACAACTGCAATTCGAACCGCGGAGTGCAGGGATGGATGGAGATAAGTCATCAGAGGCTATCATGGGAGTCACACTGCTCAGTTATGAGCTACACGATAAAATTATGAAATGCGTTATAAAGGTTTGATAAACCACTTCAAAATTTTATTTTATTTATTTATTTATTGTATTTATTACACATGACAAGAAATATACATAATTTGCGATATAACAACAGGTAATTTGATTTGGGCATACAATTTTAATGGATCTGGGCTTGTTGCCTTACATTTTTCGTGTCCCCAGTAAACTAGGATTTTGCCTGTATCTCACTGAGGATATTTAGCATGAAAAAATAAATCGATATTTCTTTCCGATTTTCGATTACACAAAAACAAAACCCCGTAGCATATTCTCATCCACCTGACAAACAGTGACACTAAATTACAACTGGAAACATCATGCGAAATCAAACTCCTCACACATCATCACTCCTGAAAGACCAAAAATGTTCATCCCACAATATACCGCACACAATCATAAAAATAAAAACAAAAATATACAGAAATACAAATATAAAACAACAAAAATAAACCCACACTCAAGAGCTCACACAAATCTTTTCCACACGTTATTCATTCTGAAAGCCCAAGTACTCAAACTCCTGACGCAATAACAACCACGCTCCGATCGATTGTCTAAATGGTTTTCCTCCCTTTACCTTTATTGAATTCGGCCCGCCATTACATGTCATGGGAGCTAAATAGGCAAAAGAGGTTTTAACTCTAGGGATGGTGAACATTTCATTAGTTGCCATGCGTGGCAAATTGGCTATGTTCAGGACCCGATACTCTCTGAAAAGCTCGTATATATTTTAACTAAAAATAATGTATATATTTTAACTAAAAAATAAGCTGAAATAAATTCAACTCTGGCTAAAAAATATAGTGAAAGATCAAATGAAACAGATTGTTTAATTTCTCCGAAAGTATGATGAAATCCTTCATTACAAATCTAAATATGTCTCATTCCAAGGTACGTTCATAATTAATAGAAACAAGTAGGGTCCTTGATATAAAAGACAACTTTTTGAAGAATGTAGGTTTAGAGAACTCACACGGAGCGGGGATCATGACTGTATCGACTGACTACAGACGGGGTCAAGTTAACATTCTTGTCCGAGAGTTTTATTTAACCTGTTTGTTGCTTGTTATTAAAACTAACATTACTTACAAGGTAATCCGTTCAAGAATAGCCGCCCAATCTTTTGTTCTTCACGGATGTTGACCACTAAACCTTTTTTCTTTATTGCTTTTAATTATTTTAAAAACATTGGTCGCGTTTTGTGACGTAGACTAATTCTTGGCAAAAGGTTCTCAAACATTTAAATTAGCTTAACATAGTGTTTTTTTAGTATTTAATATACGGCTGATTCATGGGGGTGTATGGGGAGTGTCCTCCCACCCTGCCAATTTTGGTTTTCATTTAAGGCCTTTTTAACATCATTCTGATTGATTGAAAGAATTTGTTACAAGGCAACAAACCCGCCAGGTGTTGTTGCATATAAAGAAAGTGTTACAATAATAAAGAAGTGTTGTTATGTCATCTTCGTTATCATAACCATCACACCATATCCCTTTTGTGGTAGGCAGGATAAAATATCTACTGTTCATTCTATTCTGGCTTTTGTCACATCCAGACACCTCGTCGTGCATGCTCTCCACGTATAGGGTGTGGACTGAAAAACATATGATTTTTATCGCGGCCGGGTTCGCCCTATGTTGATGGGGTGTATCTTGACCGGGGGATTGTTATGAGATGAGCTTTTGATAGATTCTCTCTTAAATGTATTTTCTAAAATATATGTGCGATTTCGGAATTTATACATATTATGTTGCTATCGATAAAACTATATTTATTTACTTATTTATGCGTGCCACGTTTTCCTATGTCTTTCCATATTTTGTAAAAACGCTTTTCCACAATATTTTTCACTGTCAAGATTTTAAAGTTAAAGATTGTATTGGATTTAACACGAGCGTTAATTCGGACATGTAGTAATCAATCATTTTCTCAGTACATTTGACATGCTGTAATTATACAATATCTAATGTACGCGTGGAAAATACAAATAACTCGGTAAAACTAAGCTGTTTAAACTTTTCAAGTCTAAACACTTCCGTTTTTAATTCTGAACCAAGGTTATAATTAAACAGCCGAGAATAAGAAATTATCACTTCTTTATTTCTACCAAAAAATCCTCCTTCTAAATAATATTAATTTTCTTTTCCGTTGTCTTTTCCCGTATCACTGGCGAAGGATTTTGTATTTTAAGCCAAGAAAGTTTTATTCTGCCTAGTCTGCATCTATCTTTCATTGCATTATCAGCAGATGAATGCGATATTTATTATGTCACATAATATGGCCGAAGTGAAAAAACTTCCTTTTTTATGGTGAGTGTTAATTAAATTATCTTATTTAATCAGTTCCTGTATATGAGTAAAACATGGACATTGACAGAAAATAATCGCAAAAAGATTGGATGTGATGTTGGCTACGTATGTTGCGTGTTTCATGAAAGCTCGCAGATAAATTCAGACGGAGAACTACTAATTAAAAAACTTTTGTCTTTAATGATACAACTGCGAATTCTCAGGTATTTCAGCCATATTATCAAATGAGAAGATACGATGGACAGACTAGTGATCCAAAGGAAAGTAGAGGGATCCCGATCACGAAGTAAATCACCAACGAGAGGAACATACCAGGTAAGGAATGCAACCAATAGCTCACTTCAAGTATAGTAGAAATGTTACTGACCGTATGAAATGGAGACGTAACATTATATTTGCAAGCAAGATCAAATTCAATGATCACGACTAACTACTCTGTAAAGAGCATAACAAATAAGTAATCAGCTCGACACATCTACATTTTTACTTTGTCCACTTACACGATACGCAACGTATGGTAAGTCCACACTTACACGATACGCAACGTATGGTAAGTCCACACTTACACGATACGCAACGTATGGTAAGTCTACACTTACACGATACGCAACGTATGGTAAGTCCACACTTACACGATACGCAACGTATGGTAAGTCCACACTTATACGATACGCAACGTATGATAAGTCCACACTTACACGATACGCAACGTATGGTAAGTCCACACTTACACGATACGCAACGTATGGTAAGTCCACACTTACACGATACGCAACGTATGGTAAGTCCACACTTACACGATACGCAACGTATGGTAAGTCCACGAAAAGATAACTAATTGACGAAAATAATATTTTACAATAAATATGAGGCTTGTTGTGTTAAAGAAATATTTTTAGAAGTTTTTTTTAACTTTAGTATGTTGCATCAATACGAGTACATCTCATATAATACCCCAAATACGTCTTTAATAAACGGTGATATGAAAAAAACAGGTAAGATATTTAAAATGCAGCAGCAGACACACCTGCCCACACGTACGCAAAAGAATCTCTTGTCTCAGTTTTAACATTTTAGTATAAAGTATAACAATTTATGATCATATAAACTCTGAATCTAAATCTGATTCAAAGTACCTCAATGTTTTGTCAACTTAAGATACGAGTTGATTAACAAAATGAAGATAAAAAAAATAAAGTACCATTTTACAGTAGTTTTAATATACAAGTAACCGTACATGGATCGACCAATTTTATGCCGCTATTACAAAAATATGAGCTAAGAGAAATATGAATAGTCAATTTGTGATGATTTGAAAATCATCGCGATACTACGAGTATTAGGTCTGCATTGCAGGTACACCAAATACTATTGATATGCAGGTTGTAGCAGAAATAGCTCTCTATTTTGAAAAAATAAATAAAAAAAGAATAATAGATGTTTTGCAAAATTTTATTTTATAAACTTAAAGGAAAAAGTTGGCAGTAGTATTTCTTATTTTGAAAATTATATCGTTCAAATGCCAACTTTAATTTTCTATGCACGTTTGAATCCTCACCTTAAAGTCCTACATTACTTTCATGGTAGTTTCTAGTGGTATTGTCCCGGTCTCTGATACTCGTAGCTGCTTTCAACATGTAAAAATGTACTACGGTTAACGCAGTCGCCTTCATTTAGTTTCTTTACAACATCATTTTGTACGGATAGAACTGAAGGTCTGATTTGAAAATTCTCCTCACATTCTGATCAGACATTCCCATAGCAATGAGATGCTTACGGGCTGAATTTCGTAAAGATTAAGTAACGGCATGTTTCACTGCTTGGACGTTTTGTAGTATTCAAAAAATTCGAGGTCTACCAAATGGTTTAATTTTTAAAGCCTAACCTGAAACTCTGAAATTTGCAGCCCATAACAATATTGTCTTTCGACCGAACCTAAAGTACGTGTAAAATAATCGCTGCGTTGCAATAATAAGTTAAGTTTAAATTACAAACGCACATTATAAGTTATGTGTTAATCAAGGATACAATTCAACCCAACCTCGCCACTAGCGCCTGAACAGCGGCGGGGGCAAATCTGAAAGGTATTTCTACTGCACCTGTATTTATATGAGAGAGACAGTCACGCTTCGACTGTCCACTATAAGCAAAAGGATGGCCTCACCAAAATCCTTTAGCGCCTCCCACGAAAATGTTATATGTGAGTGAATCCCGATTAAGTTTTGTGGGCACCATTACTCATAAAACTGGGTCTCATGAGAGCATCTATAAAAGCAATGAATGAAGATAGATCTGCATTTTAATACAGAAATAATAAACTGAATTGAGTCAATTTAAAATGTTGACTGTTGTTTCGTATTTATTGTCCCAGTATAAATATATAAGTAAATAATATTCTTTCTATTTAAAAAAAATCATAAGCTTAAAATTTGTTGAATAGTGTAATCCAAGTTAATCATATTATATTTAAGAGAAATAACAATAAAATAGCGAAGTCATTCGTAAATCCTCTCATTAATGTAATGTATTCGTTTTGCGCTCAAGCCATGATGAGATTGTGCTTGTAAGCTGTCAATTTGATGTAGTAAGAATCATCAAGGAGTCAATACTGGTCTCCTTTGTTGAAGTACGTTCTCCACGGCTCCCTGGAGATGGCTTAAGCACGCACGCAACTCAGCACAAAATACAGCCTGAATGCATTAACTCTAATTGTGCACCTTTTATTTGCACTTAAAGGCAGTCATGTCAATAAGATGAATGCTTTGATTTTAATATTTGCAGCAGGGATGGGTCAAATATATTGATCGCCCGGGTGTCCTGATATACAATTGGTTTTAAAGATGAAATATCAAAACTCACGAAAAGAAAATAATACTCAGCAACAGTATACATACTACACATATACAGCCTGAATGCATTAACTCTAATTGTGCACCTTTTATTTGCACTTGAAGGCAGTCATGTCAATATGATGAATGCTTTGATTTTAATATTTGCAGCAGGGACGGGTCAAATATATTGATCGCCCGGGTGTCCTGATATACATTTGGTTTTAAAGATGAAATATCAAAAACTCACGAAAAGAAAATAATACTCAGCAACAGTATACATACTACACATATGCACAGTATTTTAGCTAACCTTATTTTTTGAAAGTGTAAATCCCTACAGAATTCCATAATAATATTTGGAATTTTTTTAACACAAAATATACTAACACCTTGGTCAAGTTCGAGACGCCAGCCTTCTAGCCTGGGGGTGCGGATTAATTTCCCTTTGGGAGTAAAAAGTCTTCCAATCTGATTTTCACTTGAGATTTCTTGAACATATTCTGGTTAGTTGGGAAAAATTGCCACCAGATTGTACAGATTATACTATATACAATGAAAGAATAATAAAATGCAGTATAGACATCAACCAAAGATACTAAAATGTGACGATTTTATAATTTTTTTAGAAATTTTAATTGACATTTTAGTTCAGTATAAATACTAATAGGCACTTTTATAAAAAAATCAGATATAAGATCAATATTTTAAAGATATAAATCTGCGGAAGGGATTTCTATATTGACATAAAACGTTTTTCTTGCAAATTAAGTGTAAATTAGAAATGTTAAAATAATTGCAACACATTTTAATTCAATAAAATTAAAATATTATTAAAATATTTAAGTACCATAGTATGTGAATCAAACACTTATTCATTTTTTAAGGCAATTTTCTGCCGCCTTCAATGCGTCCATATAACGCATGTAGCCTGAAGCCTGTTCTGATCAAACTTATTCAAGTTAAGTTGATCTGCAATGTTCTCCCAAGTCTCGCTAGCAGAAGCTCCTATTAAAAAAAAATGGATTGCAATTTGCTGTGATAAAAATCTTCCTACTGGCAATTTATTTGAGTTATTGAAGCAAGGTGTTGATTAATTCAGCTCGCACGGTGACAGCGCATATTTCAATATATATTCTTGATTTGAGTTATATATTCCAGCAATAAGTGTCATCTCACAATACCTGACTATTACTCAATATGACTATGTAAAATTTATCACAAATCAATTAATGTATGAAGATAAATATTAATGTTTAAGAAAAGGTATTGATAAGGCGTCAATGCAGGAAATAATTAAAACTATAATGTACCTTTATTCATCAACATGTTTAAAGTAATGTGACGACCTCTGTAAGTTAATTGGTTTTAATAGTTTTGGGTTCGATTCCCGATAAAAATTTAAAAAAATCCTGTCTTAATAAACTGTTCGGCTATCCGACCTCCAACTTTACGATCTCCGATCCGTCTTTACGATCTTGGTAAAACTTTTAGAGGGTGATGGTTCGATGTATTTTGGTTCCAGTCTGGTTTATATCAAAGACATCTAACAACATATTTATTTATTTATTTAACACTTTTATTGCAATACAATCTGGCGGGGTTATTGCCAGGTGGCAATCTCTTCCAACCAACCAGACAAAAGTAAATATATATTTATGGTTGTTTGAAAGAAATTGCCACATTGCAAATAAGCCAGGTTGTACTGTATGCGACGTAAGTGTAATATTATACGATTCTCTCAAACTTCAGACGTATGTACGTTTTGTTGCCTGTTCACATGAGGGAATACTACCAACACTCCAGTGGTTACAGACCCGAAGGCTTATGGAACCAAAAAAATGTTGTTTTCTAGCTATGTTATTCAGCATATCTGTATCATCAATTTTATACCAAAAGAAAGAAGAACGAAAATAATCTAAGACATGTAACACTTCCGAGTAACTATTATATAAAGCTGTTTTCCTTAAATCCTTAAAGAATCCTTAAGTGAAAACCGGAGGGGAAATCTTTTGAAAAAAATCTGGATAACAATGATAATTGAACCCACAATCCAAAGGTCATCTAGGAAATATCTAAGGAACTAGATCAGGAAGGTTATCTAGGAAAATAACAATTTGACCAAAATCTATAATAATTGTACCAAAATTTGACTTAATATGTGGAATAATAAAAAATAATAATTCTGTGAATAAATTAGAGAAAAGATATCAGCATAATAGAAATTTTATTTGAAATCGTTTTAACCTTTATGAAATTGGAGATAGAAGAACAAATTTATTATAATTGCATATTGCGGATATTGGGCAAACTCGTATGAGTATGTATGTATTAAAGGGATAACAAAAATATCTCAATAAATTGTTGATGCTAAACACGCGCCAGGTCAAATGATCTCATAAATATTATGGTGGCCATCAAACCCTAAATAAGTAATTCAAACGAATTATAATTTGACGCCAATAACGAGAAATAATTTAAATACAGTTTAAATCATTTTTGAATATTTATTCATTTGCATAATAAACATGTATGTATTCTATAATATTGACCTAGTCCATGATTATATCCACCAGGCGCCAATAAAATACGCATAAATATGTATGTAATACATTTTTGTCTATTATCTTTATTAAGTACACGTATAAAATATTTCAAATATCAATATTAATATTTAAATTCATGCAATTATTATTAATCAACCCATTTTGTTTTACATCGATATCAACCCGATAGTTTACTGCTTAGTATGTTTGATAAATAAGCTGGATCGAAAAACTCGGATCAACTAATAAAATTAATAAAACGACAGTTATCAGATGGGTCCGAAATGAAGGAATATAGTATGATTATTGTGGGACAGCAGTAAATATCCCGGAAACAGGCACAAAATAACTTTTTAAATTTCCTTCTCCCTCTTCAGTTTTTACTGCTGAATGTGTAGCAATAAATGAGACTCTTAGAATTTGCGAGAACTTCAATTTTTCAAAAATTATTATCTTTTCCGATACCCTAAGTGTTCTCTTCATTCAATTTCAGGTAATTGTTTGAGAATCTCATACAAAGAAATTATTTGTTAAATCAAAGCAAAGTTATTACGATTGATGTCAAAAAAATAAAGATTCTTTCACATATTTGTATCCTAATGACAAATTGTCATTTTATTACTATTACAGATATACTCGTATAATATAAGCAATTCACAATTTATAGAAAGATTTTTATAAGAGAATTTTTAATTCTCACTTGGTGTTTTACAATATATTATATATAATTTGATTGGTCGAAGAAGAGCTGGTTGATTGGAAAAAAAATACTGAATAAACCCGTCAGATGTACCATGTATAGCCATGCAAAAAAAATAATGAAAATAAAATATATGATAAAAAAATTTAATTAACTAAACTCGTGTGTTGTTTTTTAGTCCATACATACATATATACCATCACGCAATTTCCCTTTCGGGGTAGGCAGAGAGGACAGAGCGCCATACTTCTCTATCGAATTACACACCCTTAGCCTAGTCTACATCTTCTATACACCCTCTTACTAGACTTTCTACGTTTCTTTCTTTCAGCATTAATATCATTCACTTAATCCAATCATAATTTCCTTGATCTTTCTGTCACACGCCTTCCACTCACATCTGCACTGTATATCTGTTATGTTAGTCTTTCTTCATTAATTTGTTCCAAGTGCCCAAACTACCTCAGCGTGTTCTTCATCTTCTTACTTAACACATCCGCTTTAAGTTCACTCTCATCCCTTATCACTTCATTTCGTAGTCTATCATCACATGATAGAATACGATAGAATGTCATAATATGATAGAATATATTATACGAGTATTGTCACTCAAATTATGTAAACATAACGAAAACTTATTGCGTAGTAATTATTTCAAAGCATATTTTATTTAAAAATAAATCATTCTTCTTAAAGCTAGAAAAAAGTTTTATTTTTGCGAAAAATCAATAAGTTGATAAATATCTAACTACCTATATAATTAACATTAATTAGACAAATGTTCATGATTTATTAAGAGACAGCAAAAAACTGAATTCAAATATTGAAACAAAATTTGCTCGATAATTATATTGTTGACTTTAAATAATTTGCCCCATAAATTATTCCAGACAGATAGTCAATATCGCGATAAATATAGTTTTCTTCAAAATAACTAGATTTTTTTTCCGTAGTTATGGCGCCTGGTGTTAAACTCTTGTGCCACCGTTTAATAAACGCATTCCATCAGAAAGTTAATTAAAATAATTGCTAGCTGTGAAAAGTGTACGGATCTTTCAACGCGTTAATTCCGCATTGATTTATTACAATATATGTTAGTTCTTTTGATATGATTTTGCATGCACATGGGAGTAGACTCAGTAGCGCTATAATTATAGCATTTTTTTCCATACAAACTTGATATTTTAAAAAACAAATCGTATTAGTTATCGAAATCATCTAATTTAATAACAACATTTTTTTCATACAAACTATATATTTTAAAAAACAAATCGTATTAGTTATCGAAATCATCTAATTCAATAATAACATTTTTTTCATACAAACTTGATATTTAAAAAACAAATCGTATTAGTTATCGAAATCGTCTAATTTAATAACATTTTTTCCATACAAACTAGATATTTAAAAAAAACAAATCGTATTAGTTATCGAAATCATCCAATTTAATACCAACATTTTTTCCATACAAATTTGATATTTTAAAAAACAAATCGTATTAGTTATCGAAATCATCCAATTTAATAACAACATTTTTTCCATACAAACTTGATATTTTAAAAAACAAATCGTATTAGTTATCGAAATCATCCAATTTAATAACAACATTTTTTCCATACAAACTTGATATTTTAAAAAACAAATCGTATTAGTTATCGAAATCATCCAATTTAATAACAACATTTTTTCCATACAAATTTGATATTTTAAAAAACAAATCGTATTAGTTATCGAAATCATCCAATTTAATGACAACATTTTTTCCATACAAACTTGATATTTTAAAGAACAAATCGTATTTGTAATCGAAATCATCCAACTGGATTTCAGAATCTTTTCCATAGACATTAGACACTTTAAATAATAACATTTATTATTGAATTCATCCAACAGAATTACACAGCATTTTTTTTCAAACAAAATATTTTAAAGAATGACATAAATCAATTTGCTATTGAAATTATCCAACTGAATTAGTTATTCATTAAACATTTGCATACCTGAAAGTTAACAATCGATATATTCTATATTGAAGACCTCCATGGCCTAATTGATCAGACGCCTGTCTTCCGACTTCCGGCTTTCGATTCCCGCAGTATGTTTCAGTTTTTAAAAAATGAGGTTTTCAGTCTGCTTTTCAGTCGCAATATGCAATTCAGTTTTCACTTAAAACTTGCGATAATCCAATAAGGTTATACTGAATACAAAGAAATTGTTAAAAGTAATTCGTTCGGGCGCTGATATAGCTGACAAATGTGATTTGTTTAGTATAAGTGGATTCGATTCCCGAGTTATAGCGCCCTTGATGAGAGTTTGCTCTCTAATTGGCGCTATATAAAGTCCATTGAATTGAAAAAAATGAATATCGCGAATTCTTAACGAAGAAAACAAGAAGTTTGAAGTTTTTATGCTCAATCTATCGATCTGCTCCTTCATGTTGATCCTGTCATATTCTGTGAGAGAACAATCCCTCCTACAGACGTCACATACATGTGGATCCTGCTGAGCCACCTGGCAACGCTGACGCATAGTCGCAGTACGTTGACTATTTCTCACACGTCAAGCTGTCGAGGCTTCATCAGCTCGAGAACAGATAACTCTCCACTTTCCACGATCTTGAGCCACCTGCTTCCGGATTTCAGATGTCCCTCTCGCATAATGCCCTTATGGCGCTTCCCCTACCCACTAACCCTTCGCTTGGCCATTACTTCTCCGTATAAGACGCGTTTAGGGAATTTACGTTGCCTCTACAAGTTTGAAGTTGGAACGTTTCAGGACCGAGAATTCATATATATTGTAATTTATAAACTTTTTAACCAATTTACGCAAACTTCACATAAGTTTGTCTGAGGTGTCCATTTCTCTGTCTAGCATTTTAATTTCATTAGAAAAACAGGCAGATGTTACAAAACATCTCCACGGCAGTAAAATAAAATAAAATTGCGAATCTCCTTTTCACTAGGGACAAACATCTACGTAAACTACCTTAATCAACATGGGGCGCAACCAAACGTCATGTGGGCCTCAGGGGCTGACCTTTGTTTATTCGTTGGCAAATATGCCAACTGAATATGAAGCATATCTGCCCGCGCATAGCAGATAGATATTGCATTAAACGAAACATGTCGCCTAATAACTGGAAATATTAAACCATCCCTAATAGAAAAGGTTTACATAATTGCTAGAATATTTCCTCCAGACATCAGCCGTAATATTGCATTAAAAATGAGAAGTACAAACAAATTAGCGATTCAAAATGTATATATGGCTAATCCTAACACAACAAAATGAGATCATATAGGAGTTTTATACACATGGGCTTCTTACGACTTAGATAAAAAAAATACTAAAATTTAAATATTAAGTAAATACATAAACAAAAATATTAAAAATGGGAGCTGAAATTTCCCTGTTACGCCTCTGGAGTGCGTTAAATCTAGACCGAATCGATTTAACTAGTATCTAAGTGCTTCCAATTTAATACTAATAAATAATAAATGTACAATCCAAGGCCGATCGGTTGAGATATTTCCGAGTCAAGTAAAAAACAAAAGTAAACTCGTCGCAGAACTAGATATAGACATACAAGTACTCGTATATGTTATATATGCAAAAAGGACCTGATCCAAGAAACACTTTTATTTATTTATTTGAAGTATAGAAACAGTATAGATCAATAACCCTGTATGTGCAAAATATAACGTCCGTTAATAGTTCCACATATGCCCATTAAAAACCGGCATGATGTTTCCTCAGAAATGATCTTAGAAATAGAAAACTGTACAATGATTTGGGAACTTTTTACAAATGTAAGTCCAGTTTAATGTCATATTGATATATGAAGGTTACAGGGGAGAAACGTATGTTGTCACTTCTCTTCAGCTTATTTTTATTATCGAAAACTATATCGTAACTACTAAATAAAATAATTTAGATATTGATTTAACACGTATGAGAATAGAATTAATTACCTTTTGAGATCTTATATTATATTTCATTCCAAATGTTTAAAAACGCATTATAGAAAAAATTTCCTATTTTTAAATGTTAACTGGGTGATAATTTTGATAGATTTTAAAATGTCTTACTTTAATCGTATGTAAGTATGGATTGTATTGGTTTATATTGTACTTTATACGAAGTCCAAACTGGATGATTTATTGTCATGTGGTAATCTCTGTTAACCAACCACTAATCACGTTTTAAAGTTTTTTTTGTTCCATGCAAGCCAACACGAAGTGGCGAGCTATTTCTGAATTACCTCATAATAGGTTAATTGTGGGTTAGTAGTTACGTTCATATCGAATCACTGATAACGTAACTCTAATCCACGGTGGCGCACGCAATGTCTAGTGCAGAGATAAATAACTTAAACTATAGAAACTTTTAAGATAATATTGTATTACTTTTACTCTTTCCCCCGCGCTATATGTTCGTGATGATCTCCGTGGTCCAGTTGTTAAAACACCTTTATCTAACGCACTTCAAACTGGCTGCGTGTCTTTCTTTATAATTAATTGTTTTCAAGTATCAAACAGACCTTTCTACTCGTAATATAAAGAGTCTACTCTGATAATATAATTAAACTCTCTGTCTTCGTTGAACTCAAAATTCTCAGAAAGAAAATAAGTGAATTTCCTCTAAATCAAGAACGTCTGAAATCAAGTATTTAAACTGTTTTAATTAAACAAAATGAGAAAAAATAATATTTAAAAAAATGGTTAATTTGAGTAAAAACTAAAATTTTATTAAAAAAATAACAAGATATAAAGTAAATATCAATTTGAAATAAGTAGTGGACTAATCTAAAAAGTTTGATAGTCCGCTTGTAGACCGGTTATTCATAGTTGTTTTAGTGCAAATCTGTTCTTTCACATCATAAAGATTCATAGTAATTTCACATCACATAAACTATTGTTAAAAAATTATCGCGTTAGTAAAAAATACTTAATGTTCTGAATTGTAAATAGTTTTAAATACGAGTATATGAATGAACATTCAACATATTATTTATTTTTTGTTATGTTTTTTTTCTAGTTATTGTCAATACTGAAATAAATTTATGAGTTCTTAAATTCAATCATAAAACTATCTTGTCAAAAATGAGTAACAAAGTCGGCGTGTGATGAAATATGGATTAGCATTTATTTAGCCATTAACATTCCTGCCTCTGGTCTAATCGTATCGACCATTTATCAAGAGTAATGCAAGCAGACACGACCTGCTACTAGAATAATTAATTCCTGTTATGTAAGAGATAGTATGAAGCGAAGAATTTAAAACACTTTAAATGCTTCTTTATACACTGGAATGGAGTTGAATGTATTACGAACATATATTGGAATATCTACGAAGTTTTCTTTGCAGTTGATCTTTCCTTGGTAAATTTTCTTACCAAATATTTTTTTCTGAACCTATGTAGATATCGGGAGGTATTTACTGGCCGCAGCCACTACCTTCCTATCCTTACACTCAACTTATGTATACATTTTTTTTGTAATATGTCGAATCTGTCAATAATAATCAGTTCGAGTCTCGAGTTGGAACGCTCTTGAGAAGTTTGCTCTCTATACCGGCGGTACATAAAATGTCATTTTACTAATAATAATAAATTACTTTGTTTATTATTAAATAAATTATTTTGTTTTGTATATGTATTGGAATAACAAAAAAATTGATACTAGAATAAAATAACATCAGTGTTTTCTATCCGATGAACTCCTTTTAGAATATATAAATCATTTTGTAGACACCATAATTTAAAAAAAATGTTAAAATTCTATGTATGTCACAAAAGTTATTAAAAAAATCAGAAACATTAGAAATATAAAACAAAACAAAGAATGCAAAATAATTTAACGCATTTTTTTTACTATTGGTCAATTATAACACTAGTGGAACCTAAGCAATGTTCTTGCAACAAACTGGGATGATTTCTCCTGAATAGAGCCACACGATTATAAGTCCAATAGAAACACATATAACAGGGATTAATGTAATTAGTGTAATAAGAAAGTAATTTATTAAAAAAAATTGTAATACAGAGTTCCAAAAAATTAGAGCACCACAAAATTGATAAATGTTCGCATTCCAAAGGCAATTTATTCAATTAAATATAGTATTTTAGAGTCTTCTAATTTAATCTCTCAAGTTCTTCATACGCATTAATGGAAACGTTAAATTGAAATTACGACAAAATTTAAAAAAAAATTGCTAAAATGGTTGGTTATGAGTTAAAAAAAGATAATGTTTACTCAACGCTTAAAATGAAATCAAGGCGCGAAAGAAACACGATCGTTAAATTTGATGATACTTATGTCGACGTTTATTAAATAAATTGATGAGACGTATTATTATATTTCAATTTAACTTCGCCTTACGCCGCCCCTGAGGAATTCACCTGTAATAGTCACGCCAAACTTGAATACCATTCAACCATTATATTGAAGTTAATAATACGCATAAAGGATCCAGCCCACATTTAACATATTCTGAGATAATTAAGGAAGCATCTCACCGCTTCGTATGAGCTGAGATGAAATCGAATTTAACCATAAAATACCCGTATTATTTGCTTGATATTTGAGTCCACTCATAGATGATGTGGGCATTTTCCGTATTTCAAATAAATGTTAGAGTCGTGTTGGTTCTTTTTTGCATATATGCGTTCATATTATGTACGTGCAACAATCAGGGAAACCTACCAATTGTACACACAAAAAAATATATAAAGAACAAAATATTTTTGTTTATTTGAAATATCGAACAAGCATACTATCTAGTAAGCGTAAAAATATCGAACAAGCATACTATCTAGTAAGCGTAAAAATATCGAAGAAGCATACTATCTAGTAAGCGTAAAAAACATCAAGCAAGTAAAATGTGGATTTCGTGGTAAAATAGCGTCTCAAAAAACTAAAATACATACAAGCATATGTCAACATAGGAAAGTTTGGCGTTCTATCTTATCTGCCTGCCCCAACAGAGAAATGGCGTGATTATAATAATAATAATAATAAAAGGATGATTGTAATTTATTTCTAACAAACACTGTTTATTCTACTTTTTTGTGACGGTATAACCCTACCGGTTTCGAGGCTTTCACCTCATCTTCAGGGGAGCGCAAACAAGTCTTGTTTGCGCTCCCCTGAAGATGAGGTGAAAGCCTTGAAACCGGTAGGGTTATACCGTCACAAAAAAGTGGAATAAACAGTGTTTGTTAAAAATAAATTACAATGTCTTTAAACCTCCACAACGTTAATGCCTTAACTATAAACAACATATAAAGGATGATTTATATAGCGCCGTTTAGAGAGCAGACTTTCTTTCCCTCTACCAAGACTCCTACTCGTGGTATATAACACGTGTAAATGCAAATGATTTAATCCATATTATACAAAGCGATGCTATATTAACATGTTGACGTAAAGAGTCAAATTTGAGATGGGGCTTTTTTACATACATATGCAAAAATTACCCAACTCACAAACCATGTTTTGTTTAAAATATTAAAAAGGATAAATCAGTCCGGCATGTTGAATATTATAAAAACTGTTAAATTTGTATTTCATGGTTCAATTCTGTACATACATACCATCACGCCGTTTCCCTGTCGGGGTAAGCGGAGAGAGAAGATACTCAGACTTTCGACTTTCCCGTCGCGGCACGCAACTTTCACCTATTCTACATCCATATACCTTCTCATACAAATCCTAAGATTTCCCTGACTGTTTGCATTTCTTTCTTTCAAAAGATCATTCTCTTGATCCAATTATATAATACTTTCTTCGGTCTTCCTCTACCACACCTTCCACTCACAGTTGCACTACATATTTATTTTGTTAGATTGTCTTCATGTATTCGTTCTATATGCCCAAAAGTGAAAACCAGGATGGAACTTTAAAATAAAACTTGAGTACCTTCACGAATCGAACTAGCCACCCCCGACTTGGAAGACAGGCGTCTCATTAATTAGACCACGGGAGTCAGACGACTGGATCATCTCATCTAGACAGGTGGATTTTGTATATCAAAATCATTGTTTATATTTTTAGTTATTTTTTATTTCTGAAAACGACGGATCAACAATAAATATAATTGTGATATTATACAATACCTTAAATTAGTAAACATTTAAAAACCTATTTTGAAACATGAGGTACATGGCCGCACTGGACTTCCGTCCGAAAGGTCGTCGATTCGAACCCCGCACTGTGCTACTCCCCTCGAACGACACAAGCACTTTTTCCGCCTAGTGTTGGAAGGTAAAATGATACCTACGACTTCGGTCATAAATATTCTTTTAAAAAATATATATTGAGCACCAAAATAAAATGTAAGCTAGGATTCCACTTTGCAATCCAAGTCACAGTTTGTATAATTTTGAATAATGCAATTCATGAAGGAATACGCCCAGGGAAGTCTTCGTCTCATTACCATAACCGCTCCTCAGTAGAGGCACATGCTAATCTGCCATACAAAGTGACAAGTTGAAGGGAAGACTAGATACATAAATCACAGAATCTCGGTCGTTTAATTATCCCTGCGTGTCATCTTAATTGCGCTGTTATGTTCATTTATGGGGGTTAACCTTTTCTGGAAATAAAACATTTAACATTTACGTTAATAATGTAGGCGAAAATAAGAAACAAGCAAATCGTATGAAGTTTCAAACATTTACTTGCTTCTGATTGAAATTCAGGAAGGTTATATTGTATTTAAGGATTAAATACGTATAGACATACGCCTACTGTGGATATGACAATCCTTTATAAGAAATATTTATTTCATATATTAAAATTGAGTGAATTAAAAATATTTATATTTTATCCTTGACTAAATATATTTATATTTTATCAGCAATATCTCTGGTCTTAAATTAAACTTAAAAGTAAGGAAAAGTCCTCGGCGTTTCTTAAACAAACACTTTTGGACTTGATTATCCCGAGTTATTATTGTTAATCAAAAAAGTCTTGATATCAGATCAAACATTACAGGTAGTGTCGCAGGGAGACATTGTCTGGTGGATTGTAGACATATTATTCATTATTGAAATCTTGCTTTTCATATCTTACTTTCAGATCATTGAATTTATTAAATAGCGGTTATAAGCTGCCTTTTGCGAATCCACTGAAGCGAAAATATCACAAATATCTTGGGTCTGCAAAGCTCCAACTGTAAATGTATAGAAGATATGGTTGTATAGGCGAGATTGAAACCGGACATGCGATACACGTGGGCGATCAAAGACTTTCAAAATGTGTCTTGTACAGAAAAATAACGAGCAAACGACGTGTTGGTGGGTAGAGAAAGTCCAACACAAGCAATTCAAAGGAGTCGATGATTTTATGTGGAGGCGCCGAAGGACTGAGGACTGGTGTCTCAAGATCATGAAAGGCGGAGAACAATTTGTTCTCTGGCTGGTGACGCCACAGTACCAGACGCAATACGCTGCAGAGTGGATGTCCCAGTGGATTCCATATATCTTTGATATCTGTGGAACAGAGTGTACCTCTATGATTGAGCTGTTCTGTCACAGATCACAAAATATAACATATATGAAAGAGCAGCTCGAAACTAATATTTAAATAAGAAGGTTATCCTCTGCAACGAAGCTCAGTAACGATGGCGACGAAGAATTTAAGAACGCTGCGTTCGTAATATTTTATTACAAAACAGTGATAAAAGATCATCTACTTATAGCTAGTATTGTACAAATTGATATTAAACTTGTATATACGTGTACAGTGATTTTTCATCGTTCATAATCACACATCGTTCATGGGCTATTGACAAATATGTCTCATATGACCCGTCACGAATCAATCTATATGTTGGATGTAATTGGTTCTTTGGCAATTCAGGCCGGGTTTGATTAATTTACCTGTCGACAAGACAGATTTGCCAATTTGTAAAAGCGTGTATGAACAATTCAGGAATAATTTATTACGCCCGATCACATTGGTTATCTCTGGACAATTCACTGTCAGATTTTTCAATTACAATTATTTCCATTCATAATAAACATGAGTGAGAAATTTAAATGTACTGGTCGACAAATGTAAGGACATTTATTGATTTAAAAACGTTATAGGAATAACTTTGTATAAATTCATTAATGTAAAACAAGCGATCGAACTAGGCCCAAGAAGACGTTATCTAAAAATGAAATTAAATCTATACATATCATCATGCCTTGCCTTTTTGAGATAGGCAGAGAAAACAGAAATCCACGACTTTCTGTCGATGCACACAGCTCTCGCCTCGTTCACATCCATAAATCTCTTCATTCGTGCTCTCCTGTTTTTCTTAGCTAAAGTTTTTCCAAATATCTCCTTCAACCTCCTTGATTTACTCCTTCATCGTTCTCCATTCATTCCAGACAAATATATACCTCGGTTTATTACTTCATCGTTCTCGATTCATTCCAGACAAATATATTTGTTTCTTAAGTCTTTCACATTTCGTTATCTTAAATTAAATTGAATCAAAGAATACAATTCAATTTCTGTACCTTTACATTTTACAACAACTAGTTAACAATAATTTTCCATGTTACGAATATAAAGCTGCATGACCTTAACACGTCGAACATGAAAGTTCTTAATAAAGCATTTTGTAGTGTTATCAAAGTATATTAAGACTTTAATGCAACTAATGAGGGAAGAAATTAACGCCATCAGATTGCCTTTAACAGCAGTACCTACTGCACATTTCGTCCGTGACTCGGAAACAGGTGCCTTGGATTTATTTAAATTCGTATTATAATGTGAAAACCTGTTATACGATTATGTGTCTCGGTCTGATATTAAAATGAAAATGCTCTGTTTTTAATAATATCGTTTCATTTATAATGAATGGTTCCACTTACGCCCTGGGAGGACTAAAATAAACGAAGAAAATATCCCAATAAAAGACGTAAATTGATTCACATGCACAAAAGGTCGTAATGTGTAAGGAAATATCAAAGGGTGTTATTACTTTGTTGAGACCTGAAATTTTCATGATTCGCGAGTAATTTCTCCTTTGCATTATTCGTGACTTTATAGGGTTTGCATAAATAGAAGGCTGATAAAAGAGGAAAAGTTTTTTTCAATTTACAAAATAAATACAGATTGCTCTTGCACAAGGCATAATTGTTAATAATTTTTCAAAACCTTCTACGTGTTTTTATTGATACGAGTACATAAATAAGCTTTCAAATATTCCGTAGTTAATCATAGTTTTTTTTGCGTGTTATTAAATTAGAGAAGTATTAAAATTAAATTCTTTTCTTTCTTCTTCATCGCGTTCTCAATGGTGAGTGACGTGGCCCTCTGCTATATCTGGTACTTGGAACACTATCTGTCTCCATTATTTCCTGTCCTAGAACATGTTGAATACAGCATTTTAAATATATCCTATTAACTCACTTATTTGGCCAGTCCATCTTATTTTTGTTCATTGTTCCCCAACTGTTTCATGATCACTAGTTTCTCCATATTTTCGTTATTCTTTCTGATAAAATGCCCAAAGGATTGTTCATGTTCAAATCATTCAGTAATCTCAAATTCTTGGATAATAAAGGCGTTGTGTACCTTGCGGTCCACATAATACGGAACATCCGCCTCCAGCATCATATCTCAAAGACATCTATCACAATAAATTTCTTCTTTATCATCGTCCAAGTTTCCATTCTATACAGTCCTATGGAGAACACTAGAGATTTACCTGGACAGATTTGACTGGTCAGTCAATTTCTTCGTCAGACTTCTCAGAGCTTAATTTGCCATTCCAATCTGTTTTCAGATCTCTACTTACCATCCTCCATTCTTCAAAATGAGAGCAACTAGGTTGATATACGCATTAACCTCTTCGTACTCCCTTAACGAATTACTTCTTATCGGACGTTCGAATCGGGCCACTATTAGGACATTCGTATTAACTTTATTTCTGGTCATCGTAAGCGGCTCTCTTTTTTAACTCTACAAACTACCACATCTCAGTATCGTTGTACGAGAATTGTCATACATATTTAATTATGTATACATACATACCATGACGTCATTTTCCTGTTGAGGTAGGCAGAGAAGACAGATCGCCAGAATTTCCTATCTCGACATACTCTTCGCCTCTTCAACATCAATATACTTTTCATTAAACTCCTACTTTCTATGTTTCCTTCCATCAAACTATCATAAACTTGATCCCCCCATACTTTTCTTGGTTTTCCTCTACAACGTTTTCCAAGCAAATTTGTGCAATTTATTTGTTTTGTTAGTCTTTCTTTATTTATTCGTTATACATGTCCCAACCATCTCACAGTGCTTTTCTTCATCTTATTCATATCAGTCTTAAGTTCACATTCTCCCAAATTATAATTTTACGAAATATTCAATAATTAACGCTTTCTGATGCAGGTAGTATATTTTTGAATTACAATACAGCTTAAATCACATAAATATAAACGAAAAGAAAAAAAATAGAAAAAGAGCATAATAGAAAAAAATAAGATAAAATCTACATTGAAATTATAAAATTTTCGCTTAATTTTTATACGACAAAACAAAGGTATGATAATAAATTATATATTATAAAAGAAAAAATGTATTTATTTTCTTAAAAATTAACACGAGTTGATTGATGAGACAGTTCTAGATACCTGATTCAAGTTTGAAAGGGAGAATAAATAAAGGTTGATTAATATATAAGTTTCCATGAGTGATGTATTATTGAATACGAAAATGAATAATGTATTTTTATTTATTTCACTGTAATTATGTCTTTGAAATATTAACTTATTGCCCTTGAAGCGTAAACAATTTATCTGACAACGACCTCCGTGGGCTTATTGGTAAGACTCCTGTCTTTTGGCCCAGGGGCTGCGGGTTTGATATCCATTGGAACCAAGGTTTGAAGGATTTCAGTCCAATTTTTACTTAAGACCTCTTCAACATATTTCTGGTTGGTTGAAAAATATCAACATGCGGCAAACCGGTTGGATTGTACTGTATACAAATAAACTACTACAATACCAACGGAAATTGAACCCACGACCTCCGGATTACGCAACATGCATCTAACTAACTAGGCCATAGAGTTCGTCGCCTAATTGGTAAGCAACGGAGGAATATTACCTAAATATATCAAAACAAATAGTGTTATTTTGGATAGCTTATTAAAAACGACCTCCGTGATCTGGTTAGTAAGACGCCTGTCTTCCGATCTGGGGAGCTGCGAGTTCAATTTCCGTTTCCAGATTTTTGAAAATGGAAAATTTAAGGATAATATGGACATGAATATTACTTGGGATGAATAAAATACGGAGATTTTGGTTGAAACAGCTCATTTTTTCCGAAAACGGTGCGGGTTCGATTCGATTGGAAAACAATAAGTTCCTCTCTAGTTTCCACTTAAGATCTCAATATCTTTCTGGATAGTTGGAAGGGTATAATTGCCACATAACAAGAAGTATACAATAAAAGGCCGATACAATACAAAGTTATTTGTCAATTACTATATATTGTATTTTATTCAAACAAATTGTGTGGTTTGAAAATCAAAATCTACATTTATTAAAAATATATATAAATATAATACATACACATATACCATAACGCCATTTCCCTGTCTGACAGACAGGACAGAGCGTCAGACTTTCCTATCTCGACTAACATCTTTCGCTTCTTCTACACCCATACAACTCCTACGATTTCTCCGACTTTATACGTTTTCTTCTTGCAAAATATCATTCACTTCATCCAACAATAGATATGGATTAAAAAGGAAGTGTGAGATGGTTTGGGCACGTGAAACGAATGATTGAAAAAAGACTCACAACACAAATGTACCGTAAAATATGGATTTAGAAGAGGTGAAATATGTGTATCGAGTTATGAAAGTCTGGCGATCTCTCCTCTGCCTACTCCGATAGAGAAACTGCGTCATGGTATGTATGTTTGTAAATAATTTTAAATTACATAAGAGATCTAATGAATAATAAAGATGGCTAAAAAAATATTTCCAAACCGTATAATACACCCACACAAGCCTTTATAGCATTCTTATTCCATCAGCGTTGCATCACAGCCTCACCGTTAGCCAGCAATGTTTGGGCCATAAATCCTTGGCAAGGCATTTGGCCCGTCATCAAGAGCACAATGCGTCCGCCAGGCAGCGCGGGCAGCCATCATCCGTTCATCACCAGCGCTTCATACAAACATGCCACACAAATGATTGATTAGCAGATTAACATTGACAGTGAAACTGCTTACTGTATTTACAATAGCTTTTTAAAAATAAAATTTACGGTGACCAGAATATTAATTAACAAAAATTGTAAATTTTACAAGAGTTTATTAAAAGCATTTTTAGTGATATTGATTTTCTCAAATGATGGAAGAGTTAGAAGGGATATCGAACGGCGTGTAGTGATAAGAAACAAAGTCAATGGGCACTAAAACATATACACTCGAATCCAAAATTATCAAAATCGACCAAGATGATAATCCACGATAGTACAAAGTATCGACTTTGATATGTTGTTTATAGTTAGGGCATTAACGTTGTGGAGGTTTAAAGACATTGTAATTTATTTTTATCAAACACTGTTTATTCCACTTTTTTGTGACGGTATAGCCCTACCGGTTTCAAGGCATTCACCTAATCTTCAGGGGAGCGCAAACAAGTCTTGTTTACGCTCCCCTGAAGATGAGGGGAAAGGCTTGAAACCGGTAGGGTTATACCGTCACAAAAAAGTGGAATAAACAGTGTTTGATAAAAATAAATCACAATATCGACTTTGATGTATGTGAACGAAACGCGGACGTGAAACAACACTAAAAAGAGTCGAATGTAGAAATGCGTGCACTTAGAAGAATACATGGGATGACAATGTAGATGGGTGTCGCGATAGGAAAGCCTAGTGTTCTGATCACTCTGGCTTTTCCGACAGGGAAACCGCGTGATACAGTTATAAAGTCGAATGTTGACAGTCTCTATAGAGCAAGTCGATAGTTTATATCTAGGAATTCTAATTACTCGTGACCTTGACCCAGGTAGAGAAGTTAGATGCCGAATACAAATCGCATATGCAATATCAAGATACGATCAGTTTTCAAATAAAGTGCCAAAAACTGTAATATACGTCAAATGCAAATGGAAGAAAGTTTATGTAACTCCACCATAATAAAGGCATTAATACGCATCATGGAACATGCACCAAACATCGTCAGTGCCACATGTAAAGTGCATCAATCATTCATTTCTCCAAATAATTAGTAAAATATATTGAAGAACATAAATATTTTTAGTTTTTTCTAAATTTAAGACAATAATTAATTTGAATAAATGGCTAAAAAGTATAGAAGTTACGAGAAATTGACATCTAGAAAAATGTGTCACAACAAAATTAATCAAATTCTGAGAGGGAAGAATAAAAAGCTCTTATAATATTATATGTTTTCTGAAATTTTCTTTTAAAAACTCATTTATTAATGATAATTATTTCTAGAACAGGAAGCAAGGTGACACAAAATGATTGGATGGTCGCCCTAGCAGACAGTGATTCGGCAATATCTCAGTGATGCATAAAAAATTAAACAAGTAAAATTACAGTTGGATGCAAAGTATTATTTGATATATCATCATTAAGTCAGGAATTCCACGGCGGTGAGAAAACGAATTAAATGGTAATTATATATTAACGCGCTCACTGATCGGACCGATCAGTTATCAGGTTTTCTGTCTGGTGTCAGTTTTGCAGTTGTATCAAAATTAACCTTTGATACAACTCAATTATACTGATTAATTTATCATATCAACAGCTGAAACACATGATTTTTCGCGTATTTTATTTTTAAGACTTGTTTTAATAAGAAATACATATCGACTTTTCTATTTTATTTTTTAATACGAGTTCAGTAGATTGTGTTATTCGGCCTTCGATAAACCTAGCATTTTAAAGTTAAACTTGAGATGATTACAAGTTATATATTTACTTCAATACCTATAGTTGTACCTTGACATATGAAAGTGAAACTTGGATATGGCAGAAAAAAGATAACAGTAACATTATTGCTTTATATGGAATAATAAAAAAATATTGAAAGAAGGCGAATGAAAACTTTAATGCATGGATAAAATTAATGTTTTAAGTAAGGCAAAGAAAGAAACGTTAAGATTCTTAGGACATGTGGAGAGAAAAAATGATAAAAGAATCACTAAGCGAGTATAAAAGACAGAAGAGCAAGGTGTGCGTGGAAGAGGTGGATAGAGGAAACCGTGACTAATCAAGGGTACCAAGTTTTCAAAAAAGGTAAATTAAGAAGTATGAATTATAGAAAAATTTTATAATGAAATGTATGAATGTGGAGGAGGGGAAACTTATACGCTTGGACAGAAAATTATGAAAATCTGTTCTCTCTGCCTATCCCGCAAAGGACACATCACTTATAGTTGCATTTTTTACTTTTATTCTGCAAGTGATTTTCAGTTTGCAGTTCTACGAATTATTACATAGACTATTTGTGTTTAAAATATCCTAACCACTTTCTAACTTTTTTTTAGATATTTAATAAAACGTAACATCAACTTGTACGGGATTCAGTTTTATAATGAAATATGTATTTAGCAGGTTAGATATTCCTACATACGAGTAACATATTAATGAGGTAGGGATGTGCTTTTAATATTTCAAACAAGCTTGCATAATACTGTATTCTAAGAAACGGTGTTAAGTGTATGCAACAACATTATTATTCTTTAAATTAAATTAAAACATGGGTTTTAAGTTATTTGTATTTATTTCCACTATTTGGATAACCATTTCAGCTTACTAGGTAATTGATCCAAAATCCGATTGTAGGATCGTTGAAATTGCAATAGAAAGCCGAAATGATCATCTAAACATTAGGAATAAATATATAGAACTAAATCACTGTTTTAATTTTTATTCCAGAAAAACTAACAATATTTTGGAGTATTTTTCATTGTTAATGTCCATATTTCTAAAATAAAAGGTTGCTATCATTCGTTTTTTTTTAATTTATGGCATTCAAATGAAAAATAAAGAAAACGAATAAATTGAACGTTAAAATGAAAAACCAGGTGACTATAATTATGTGAAAATATGTGAGAAAAACATGTGATTAATTGCTTTATTAAGTGAGGAAAACGATGTTTCGCCCTTTATATGCACAGTTGACTTTTTGTTATACATATTGAGGTCATTATTTTATGTCCATAATTGACAATTATTGATGATAATAACGAATTTACTTATTATTTCCCGACCGTATCTCCAAGCATCATTAAACGATAATTTTGTCATCAGAAATGGCTACCACAAATGGTCAAACATCCATCATTACCCGGCGACGTGATGTGAATGATGCAAAGCTCAGAGAATTGAAGGAATGAAAGAATTTTGTAAGGCACTTAAAGGTAGCAGACACCAGGATGTCAGGTTTTTTATGGTGAAAAATTGTATTGTTCCCGAGTGGAATGACATCCCTAAGAATGTTTAGGTCTGAATATAACAAAAGCGTTAAGAGATAAACAAAAAGAAAATCCAGAAAATTATATACAAAAAAACAAACATCCATCGTTTTCTGATAGAGATAAGACTACCTTCACGGTATATTTGGTAAAACGCTCGTCTTTCACTGGAGATTTCAGATTCGATTACTGATGGTACCAAAGAAATGTTAAAAATACCCCCAGATTATTAAGTCAAGAGTTCATGTAGACTACGAAAGAATTATTGAAAAAAAGTCTGTCGTAGTTAATATAAAAAAAAATCAATTTATTTTTTTAGTTACGCACAGGTTTATTGTTGTAGTTTTTCAAATTAGATTTTTTGGTGTACGTACATCTTTACTAGAAAAAGATCCTTCAAGTTTGACATAAATATCATTCATGTTTAAATATATCAAATATGTAAAAAAGAAACTTAAGAAAAATAACAAGGCAATTTGGCAAATTATTTGCAAACAGTAAACTATTCAAAAAAATATTATTTACATGAAATACATTTTAAATAAATGTAAAATTTTATGTAGTTAAGTTATTGATATTTTGAAAACACGCAAGATTCAACGATACAATGATTGAATACGTCAAATAAAAAATAGAGAAGTCAAAAACTTGACAAAAAACTCTTAGAACACAGATTGGCGTTTAAGAGTTGTATTTTTGCGAGGTTAAAAGATCCATCGCAAGAAAATGGCGATGGAAATAATGAATAGTTGTTCAGCATGGATGGGTGAAAGAAATCGAGGACAGTAATTCTAAGACAATATCTATAGCAGTGGTCCTAAACTATTTGTACCTAGAGCACTTTAAAAATTGCTACCTTAGTATTGTAGAGGGCCCCTTTTAACTTTTCAAGATAAATTAATGGTTACATACAAATACTGATACTAATATTATTGTATTAAACTTACGTTGTATAAAGTAAAACCTGGCGGGCATATTGTCATGTACATTATCCTCTTATTTATTTGGAAATCTCTTCCAAATAAATAAGAGGATGTCCAAGAGACCTAAAGTGCAAAGAAGACTCTTTTAATAAAAACTGGGTTCCAACGCTAATCAAACCCGCAATCTTCGAGTTAGAAAACAGGAGTCTTATCAACCAGCCCACGGAGGTCGTAATACTGATACTACACGCATTTCATGAAGAAATAAATGCAGTCACCAAATAAATTCACATGAGTCCATATATTCATTTATATTTTAATAGATTGGTCTGAAAGTAGTTCGTGTATCTCGGATAGATGTCGTTTCTAACTTAATTGCTAACGTGCTGAATATATATTATTATTAAATGTAATAACTTAGTGCATTTTTCAATCATTGTCTACTCGAATAGCTTGAGCGGGTTTTTTAAGAGTTCGGTTGAAGATGGAACAAAATAAATTGTTTTTTCGGTACTTGAGCATTTTTATTACCTCAAAGGAAAAAGTACAAAAATATTTATATGTGCAGTATATGGTAACGATGCAGTGAGCGATCGTGTGTGTCAAATTAGGTTTTAAAAAATCCGTAATGGTAATACGATACTCGAAGATGGTGTCCGCTCTGGAAGACTGACTACCACTAATGATAACCAAATCAAGGCTGTGATCGCGAATAACCTGCGTTATGTGATACGAGAAATTCTTTGGATACTTAAAATATTAAAAACATAGTTACAGCAAAAAGTTACGTATAAATATAAAAAAAGGGTTTGAATTTCACATTACAATCCGAAATTACTTTCCTGACAACTCAACATATAGTTAGTTTATTCAATATTTAAACAAAGCTCACAAACATTTATGCTGTTTTATTTATTTTAAAAACATTGAAAAGAAATCATTGATCCAAAAAATGTTAACACTTCATTTTACTGACCAGTATATTATTACTCGGAGGACAATATTGTCTAACATTTTCGTTGTACACAGTACAACCTGGCAAGCTTATTGCCATGTAACAACTTCTAACAACTAACCCAAAATATGTTTAAGAAGCCTTAAGTAAAAACCAGACTGGAACCCTTTTTAAAATAAATTCGGTTCCAACCGGGATGGAACCCGTGGGTCGGAATACAGGCGTCATACTATCTAGAACACGGAGGCAGTATTCGAAGTATATATATTTTTTAAACAATGCTTACTAAATTTTAATCTAAATAAATAAGTTAAATTTAAAAATGTTTTTCAAAAAAAAAAAAAAAATAATATTGGAATTTTCTGGCTACTAGGGATACGAAAGAACATAGGATTACTGTTTATGCACAGTAATCACCATGTGTTTTCATCACCCCAATAATTAAATATTGGTCAATAAATATAGTACTCACATTTTTTTTTTCTACAAAAACTACTTTTTTTTAAATTGAATTAATTTTATTTGTTCAACTTAAATTTTTGTAACCATTGTTTAAAAAAATATATACGAGTACTTACTATATACTGCATTCGTGGCCTAGTTGATAAAATATATACGAGTACTTACTATATACTGCATTCGTGGCCTAGCTGATAAAATATATACGAGTACTTACTATATACTGCATTCGTGGCCTAGTTGATAAAATATATACGAGTACTTACTATATACTGCATTCGTGGCCTAGCTGATAAAATATATACGAGTACTTACTATATACTGCATTCGTGGCCTAGTTGATAAAATATATACGAGTACTTACTATATACTGCATTCGTGGCCTAGTTGATAAAATATATACGAGTACTTACTATATACTGCATTCGTGGCCTAGTTGATAAAATATATACGAGTACTTACTATATACTGCATTCGTGGCCTAGTTGATAAAATATATACGAGTACTTACTATATACTGCATTCGTGGCCTAGTTGATAAAGCAGTTGTATTCCGACCTCCGAGTTCAATTCCCGTTAGAATTCAATTTATTTTAAAATGAGTTCCAGTCATGTTTTCACTTAAATCGTAATTCGTTCTTCACAATATCCATGGTGGAGAACAATATTCCCATTACTAAATAAACGAAAACCGAAAAACTTTGTGTCTTTCATACTAAATTCTATCAAAAATAAGTTTTTTAAACGACAACCTCCATAGCCTAGTTGGTAAAACGCTTATTTTCTCACCCAGGGGTGGAGGGTTCAAATCCAGTTGATACCCATTTTATTTTAAAACGGAATTCAGTTTGGTTTTCATTTATAGCTCCATTTCCGGCATCTAGTTTGTCGGAAGAGATCAATCGCTACCACCAATTAACGTATTTAAGTGACTTTGAAT